>JBBHKE010002706.1:300753-393384 GCA_037447655.1 Zygnema cylindricum | reverse complement strand
GTACGTGACGTGCGCGGAGAAAAATAGCGAGGACTCTCCCTCGTCCAAAAAATTTACAAATCGTGTGGCGCGTGCGTGGTACGCTTTTCATTCGCTGTTTGGGCGGTACTTGAACTAAAATCACCTCCTCGAGGTGATTTTGGATGAAGTTTTTTTTTGGGCTGGATTCTCTTGCCCGGGGGTCTAAAAGGGGAAAACGCCAAAATGCGTTCACATAACGACAAACAGGTCGTACATCCAAAGTATGAATTGACGTTCACTTTACTTTGGTAAAAATGAATTTATCGTACGGCTAAAGTTTTTTTCAAAGTTCCCTGAATTTTAGGGCAAAAAGACAGAGAAAAGTATGTACTTTAACACATGGGGACGTACCCTTACTCTAATTTATTTAAGTACTCTATATTGGGTTATGTCGGCAATAATTATCCACGCTGAAATTATAAACACTAAATTACGTAGATGTACAAAATCTGTCAGTCCGTATAGTTTTGACGTCATTATGACGCTAGTATTATTTGTCGCGCTGAATGTCAGTTAATGTTCACACTGACGACGATGCTGTCGACGGACGAGAGTTATGCGAACGGCTTTTTTTCGATATGACTGATTTTTCGTTTAGTGCGATTTCACGTGCGAGCACGATTCTATTAAATCATTATTTGTACCTTTTTACTTAAAAAATTACAATTTTGCACGGTCGAACATCGTCCGTACTCCACACTATTTAAAACGAACCTATATTACAATTCTATTACGCTAATTAAACTTACCTAAATTAGAATAATGAAAAAATTAGAATCGTTTACTCTATTTGATGTCATAGAGTCGAAATTTCGAGCGACCGAATTAGAGTAATTTACTCTAATTACGATTCGCGGTGTAGTGAGTTCTCAACTCACCTGGGAAGTTTTTGAGGCGTTTCGTCCTTTCGTACCTTTCAGCACTAAAAATATCCACAGTTGACCCCTAGAGTGGACTATACTATACGACCGAAAAAATGGCACCAAGGCCCCACGTCGCCCAATCAGGCACAGGCTGTGCTGTTGTAGAGCTCGCCGCATTTCTCCGGACATCGGAAATTGCCTTCGTTTCCTGGCCGTTAGATCCGTCTCACAAGCTTTGGATTTGGCAAAATGTGCGTCTCACGTTTTCTGACCCTCACTTTTCACGTTTGTCATCCCCCTCGAGAAAGCTGCCAAGCGACGTCAGCATTGACCTGCCAAATCGACAAACCGTGCCATTGTTTCATCTGTACGGCGGTTGACCATTGCTGCGACTCGTACGAATGCGAAAAGATACCTGTACGAATGCGGAAAGCTACCTGTACGGATAGGAAAAGCTACCTGTACGGATTCGACCAGGGGCGCGCCCTGACGCCGGATTTTGTGAAAGGCAGTCGGAGCCGCGCGACTTTCCTGGGCCGATTTTATCGGCAATGCCGATTCTTGCAACCAAGAATGGGATTTCATACTCACTTATTCCGAGAGTTGGATACTGCGAATTCACAAGTTTTCTATATACCTTTTGTAGCTATTTTCCTATTCATATCTTGGAGTCATATTTTTCCTTTAGTGGATTATTATTTAGTGGAATAATAGTGTTTTCCTTAAATGGCGGGGGCCTCGATTATTTGTTTCATTTTGAAAGGAGTTGCTGTGGTGTTGGCGGCAAATGGGGGGTTGGCAGAAAATGGAGGAAGAAATGGGGCGAAGAAAAAGGAAAAGGGGGTATTAGAAGAAAGTAGTTGGGAGAGGGAAAAATATTATAATGTTGGAGTTTTGGAAAAATTAGAAGCCGGAAATGAAGAAAAACAATTCGAAAATGACAGAAAAAATATCGAAAAGTTTTCTACTGAAAATTTGGATAATACTAATCTAGTTTTATCGGGAAAAAAATATTTAAAAGCTGCGTATGTGGTTCAAATGGGGTCTACAGTTGGAGGTGCGCGGGAAGTTGTGAATAAGGTAATGGCTGGTTTTGCACTAAAATGAGGTGTTGGTTTTTCTTTTTTGCTAAATTTAATGTTTTCTGCTAAATGTAACCCATCTAAAAGTAAAATGCAGAAATTCATTTTCTAAAAGTAGAAATAAAAAGAAAAAGAAAACAAAAAAAGAACAATGTACGAACGAGCGAAAACGGACAAAAGAGAAAAAAGTAAAAAGATTAAAAACCATTTTATTTTTTCAATCCCTCCCTCCCTCCCTCTCTCTCCGCCTCTACATAAGGCAACACCCACTGTCTCCCTCCCCCCCTCGCTTGTTCACAATCTTTATTAAAATTGATAATCTCCTAGAAGCCCCTCCTTGTTTCCCTATTTTCCTCCTCACCCTTCCCCCCCTATGGGCAGTTTTCTGCGGCGAAGCGCGCTCTTCTACAGCTGTCCTCCGATGAATCGTACGGCCGTCCCCCCTTCAGAGCCCCTTTCCATGTTTATTTCGTTCCCTCTTTTTGTGGTTTGTTTGTTCTGTTTTGCTCTGTTTGTCCTATTCTGCTCAGTTCGGCTCTTTTCTGGTTTTTTTCGTCCATTCCGTTGTTCCTTTTCCTTCCTTCCCCCTCTTTCCCCTTCGATTCTGTATTGAATCGTTCTCATCGTTTTCATATATTTTCTTTTTTTGTGTTGTGTTCTTTTCGATTCGGTTCCATGTTAAGATTTTGATGCTGTTTTTTTATTGATTTCCATTCAATGCTCCTGTTGTAATGTAATGCTCCACTTTATGGACTTCCATTGTCAGTGTCCCTTATCTTGGTAAAGTTCTTCTGTTTTTTTATTTCTTTCTGCTTTGAATGGCCTGTTTCACAAATTCTTTGTCTAATTTTCCTTTTTTTCTGGTGAATTGCTCCGTTTATAGTTCTCCGTGTTCGATTCCACGGAGACTCCCGATCCAGTTTTTTGACAGATTTTCCATATACTTTTTCCATTTCTGAATAGTTTTTCGTTCCACTTAAGAACTCCACATTCCTGTTTTCAAGTGATCACAATCCTTGTTTTTTAGAGCAAAAGGTTTTCTTTTTGTTTTCGGTGAATATTCTGTCATTCCATGTTCTACGTTTTAGTTTTGCCATCGAGCAAAACTGAAACCGGAGGAGGCATGTGATTAGTGATGTTTTTAGTGCTCTGTTCATTTCTTGCACTACATTGCTTATATCTTATTCGTAGCATCCGTGTTCCGTTTTCCCAGTTCTTGGATTTTTCTTTTTTCCTTATTTTTTTTCCTTTATGATTTTCTAATCATCAAAGGCATTTTAATCCGGGTGCCTATTTTGCACGTGGAATCTTAGTGTTGATGGTTTCTAATCTATGTTTTGATTTTCATGTTTTGTACTTCTTTTGATGACCATTTGTTATTTGTATTTTTATTTCTTTGTATGTCTTCTTTAGGTGCTCCTCTCGTCTCTATAACAAAGAATGGGACGACGGATACCAAGCGGATCGGAATTTGTCGTGGATCCCACAAGAAGAAAAATACTTTGTCATGAGATGTGCCTATGGGAGGGTAAGACCAATTTGACCAATTTCCCCAATTTTCCCTTCTCCTTCCTTTTCTTCTTCCTTAAGCATCATTGCAACTTCTTCGTAAGAAGTTTTCCTTCCTCATGTGATTCATGGCTTTACCGTACACATTTTTTGTCGGTTGGGGTAGTTTTTTTTTTTTGGATTATAAGTAGATCTTCCATTTGAGATAGGGCGACTTTAACAAAATACAAAAAAGAACCGGAGAAAGCTAGGATTCTAACTTCTTTTACTGGTTGTTTGTATTTTTTTACTACATTCTTTTGTTGCTCACAATGGCCCAGATAAGCAACCGCATTGCATGCTATCGAAATGCTCTCATCTTTGCCGGGTATCTCAATCGAACTCTCATTTTCAGCGCCAATCAGAACGAAGTTCAAGACCATTTTGATCGACACCTGACATTCGACATAAATCACGTTCGAGATTGCTACGGAGAACGGAGCGTAATATCATCGGAAGAATACATAGAACGGTACGGTCATCCAGTTGTCATAGACCAAGTCTACTGTTTACGACTAAAAACGTGCGGAATTAAAAATGTAGCCTCACCTTACGGTTTATATCATAGAGGTTGGAAAACTATTCAATTTCAGCCAGAACTCCGAGCCGAAATTTCACCAGTCCCATTTCCAACCAGAGAACAAGCAGACCTCATCTTAAAAAATTTGACTGGGAATGTACTTTTTATGGGTGAACTTTACTTATCCAATATTAAAGGGGTAACTCAAGGAGGTCCTGGGGACACCCCGTTTGTACGCTCTCCCAAATGTACAAGTAAACTTGCCGTACAACCCCATAAAGCAACTATTCAAGCTGCAAAAGTATATGTTGAAGAATTTTTTTAGAATGAGCCTTTTATGGGTGTTCACCTTCGAAGAGGCGACTTTGAACATTGGTGTAGGGATCCAAAAAATGGATGTTTTCGACCAATAAACGAAATAATTTTTTGTTTAAAAGAAAAGTTGAGAATCTACAATATCAGTACTATGTTTTTGGCAACGAACTCAAAAGCAGAAGAGGTGAGAATACAAAGCATCATATGTGAACTTCGATTTTTCTTATGAGGCTTTACTGAGGGTCCATCTGAGAGGTGTTTAAGAGTTATAAAATTTATTTCTTTGTTCATGTAAAGAGGTTTGAAAACTTTTAGGAGAGTTTTGAGCTAAACATTCTGGTGACGACTTCAAAGTATTTGAATTTTCATCCAGTCTTTTCTTTTCTATAGAATAACAAAGCCATCTAAATTTAATTTAGTGTTGCCGCCAAAGTTTTGATGTAATTGAAGTCATACTTTATTTGAATAGCAGGTTAGCCAATCAATATTGAAAGCCATTTCATGAGGTCGTCAAATTGATTTTTTCCAACTAAAGAAAGACCACATTTTAATTTGACTCCATTCCTTGCTAAACATGTGGACCACAATACTTCTGAACTATCCAGAAATACCTAATTCGTTTTTAATAGCTGAGTTTTTCTATTAAGTGAAAAGTTATGTGGACTTTGCTCGTGAACCTGGTTAGGAAAAGGAAGGTTTCGATCTATCTACTCTCTTTATCTAAGGACTTTCACAAACAAGTAACCGGTTTTTGGCTCAAGAAAATACAAAACGAAAGAAACATAAAAGCACTGACTCACAGACACATTTTTTATTTTCTCAATTTTTTGCAGATGGACACCATTTCAAAAGAATTCTCTAGTAACACAAATATTCACGTGGTACGACTTAATATGGAAGATCAGAACGCGAAATAGATAAAACCTTTAAAAGATGCAAAATTCAACACGACAGGTCTTTTGTTAACAACTATGGAAAAGATGATTTGTAGTCTTAGTACTGTTTTTGTGGGCACGCTAATGTCGACATTCACCAGTGATATTGAGAGAATGAGATATGGATTCGAAAAGGCGAATTGTCGAGATTCCATGCTTTGCGATAATATTAATTTAGATTCATCCTGAAGGGTTCATCCTAGGGCACTCTACCCTGATTTCTAAACTCAACAGTTTCCAATAACGGTTTGGCCCACCACCTCTTCACTGAAAACAGTCGAGTGGGCTCATTGTGGCAATGTCTTATTGAATATTGAGCATGACTACGTTGTGGGTATTCACTAGTAAGTTATGGGGAAATTACATAGTGACCCAAGTAACGTGCGGAATTCCGTTGCGCGCATTTGTACAGTACAAGATAAAAATTGAAAATACCTCGGAACTTCCCTTGTTATTAGCTGTACCAACAGTATTTTACTCCTAAATTGCAAGCAGAAGTCACTGTAGTCTCTTTGTATATTCGTTTTCTGTACTTTTATGAACGTAACCTGGCATTGTTTGTATTTTTTTCATTGGTTGGTCATACATTTTTTCCTGAAAATATTCGACGAGGAAACGACGAGGAAATTAGCTTTCTTGAAGGTACTTAATTAGAAATGGACTATCAACACAGTAGGATGAAAATTTAAGAGCTTGCAAAGTTATGTTCTTTGAGCTCGTAAAACAAAAGGAAAAACTTACAGTGTTTGCTGATTGTTGATTGTCAATTGTTACTATGTTAAATTGCTCGTTTGTCAGTGGAAGATATAATACGTTTTAGGATTTTTTTATAGTTACTGGATGTGTTATTTCATGGCCCTTGTAGTTGGAGACCTACAATGTCATTAGAGAACTTGAAGTAATTTTGAAAAACTGAACATTTGTAGAAATTTGTCAAAGACTTTTTTGAAAAGAAACCCTCAAAACTGTAAACAGCTTGTACAAATAGGAGTAATTCAATAACACCTGAAAACCTAAGGAAAGTTCTAAAAAAACCGTGAAAAACCCTAAAAAACCCTACAAACTGCAAGGCATACGTTTCACACTAGTGGCTTACAGCAGTGAATGAGGGAGATGAAGAATACAAAGATATTGTTGCAGGGGGACATTTTCAACCAGATAAAGGCTATATTAATGTTTATAACTTGTCGCTTTTGACAAAGTTTTGCAATTGTATGTAGAACACCAAGGTTGTTAATTTACATAATAATTTATAAATGTCCGTTGATTTTTTTAAGAATGTCACTCAAAGTCAAGTAAACATTACTCATACTTACTTTGACTTCGATGATAATTCACCAGATCTTTTGCTTTTCCATTTTCGTTTAGGAACTTTTAGGCCCTATCCAGGACACGATTTCTTAAACCCAACATAGTAATTTTTCACTGCAATCCATTAACAATTAATTTAATACAAATTGTTCAAGATTTATTCTCCATTTCTCCGGATTCCTCTAAATACCCAAATTTAGTGAAGTCTTTATAGGCTCGAAAATTTCCTGAAATTTTGCCAAAAGACTTCGCAATTCCCCCTTTTTTAAAATAAATTTACTCCATATTGCAGAAATAAAGAAATAAACAAATAAACAAGAAAATATATAACAGCAATAACCAACCAAGCAACACCACGTTACCCTACGGAACAAATAAGGGCATTACAGCTGCGAGCAACACATTGTACAAAGAAATTGCAACTACGCAGGCAAACAAAAAGAATCAAACCAAAAGAAAAACAAACAAAAAAAATCAAAGGTCAAAGAAAACACATCAAAGAAAAAAAAAACAAAGGAAGAAAAACCAAAAAGGGATAAAAAGATACACAGCCAAACCTGTCCAATCCTCCTATTGCTCATCCCACTTCCCAGTCCTTCACCTCCCCTCGTCTCCTCTTTGTTTCTCCTCTTCTCCTCGTCTCTTTCTCCTTTCCCTCCCTCTTTCTTTATTTCCACACCTTTCCCTCGCACTGCCCTTTCTCCTCCTACTCCATGCCTGAGGGAATGTACACGCCTGCCGTACTATTTCGCACTGAATCGAGCGATACAATGAATGCGTCAAGAATTGAACGAGTCGGTGAATTCGCTCAGAAGTTCGGCGACGCTCGCCAAAAGCACTCGAACGGAGAAGCTGAAGTGACGCGAAACGGAACGAGTGACGCGTGGAGTCAACAGCGAATCGCAGCACGTAACGTAGGAACAAATCGGTCGATTGACATAGGCAAGCACTCTATTGGCCAACTTTTAGTATCTTTTGAAATATAAAGTACCAATTCTGTAAGAGAAAATATTAGTGTTGTGTATCGGTAAAAGACTCATCGCGATAACACCGATACCGAGAGTTATCGGTTATCGCACGGCAGAGGTCGCAAGCGGTCAACCGAAACCGTGACCGACCGTTAACCGACCGCCCGCGCCGGATCCGGAACGGATTCGGTTGCCAAATTTTGGGGGTCGGGTGGTTACGGTCGGTTGACTCACCAAGAAAAAAAAAACGGTCAGTTACGGTCGGTCAAACAAAAAACCAAAAAAAAAGAAAAATTTGTACTTTTTTTTCCAACATTATTGTTCTTTGTACTTTTGGTATCGTGGAAGTACGTGGCATCATGATAAGCGTCGCAAATCTGACACGGTACTAACACTATTCATTTCGCGAATCTTACAAAAAGATAATCCAACATTCATGTACTTTGTACTCTTTGGCATCGTGGAAGTACGTGACATCATGATTAGCGTCGCAAATCTGACACGGTACTGTAGTAAGCTATTTATTTCGCAAATCAAAGGGAACGCGACAAAGCGTCGCAAATCTGACACGGTAGCCAGTATTCATTTCGCAAATCTTAGCCAACGCGACAAAGCGTCGCAAATCTAACACAGTACACCGCGAATCGTAATTAGAGTAATGAAAAAATTAGATTAAAAAAACCAAAAAAAACAATTAGAGTAATTGACGCTAATTTATGTGATAGAGCTTTTTCAACTATGAAGTTTACTCTAATTTATTTAGTTATTCTATATTGGGTTATGTCGGCGATTATTATGTGCGCGATAATTATGAACACTAAATTACGTAGACGTACAAATTTGTCAGTCCGTATATTTCGACGTCAATGTGACGTTGTATAATTTGTCGCGCTGGATGTCAGTTCCGTCTGACAACCGTCAATGGTTACATGTAAATTATACGCATATCCGTAATTATTTACCAACAATTATTAGCGGCGGATTAACAATGTAATCCGTGTGAAAACAGTATTTCCGTTATGTTTTTTTCATTTTCATATAGCAAGTGTACTTTTAAACTCTAATAGTGTCGCGCTTTGGAGCTTATATTAGAGTAAATTTACTTTAATAAAGACTCTTTACTCTAATTAGGTTTCTTTCAGACGACGAAGTCGGAAAATGAACACTTATTACAGTTAAGTTTGACTCTAAATGAGTCGCGATTAGAAGATATCTTAACGAATCTACGTAACCCGACATATTATTGGACGATTACAATTACACGTGGCCAATTCATTAACCATAGAAACGTCAACCCTGCAAAACAACGATAAAACACAAACCGTCTGTCCTTTTGGTCTCTTTTATAAGAGAATTCCGTACATTCAATAACCTGCATCGTTTTTCAATTTTCACAGCTCTTTCGTCAAAATTTTCGGCGAATGTTTTTTCAAATCCACGCTTCGTTTTGAGTTTTTGAAAAAGGTGAGATTTCAAATTTACATATTTTTTTTTACACAATTTCGCAATTTTCCAGGTTGATTTCAAATTTCAGCTAAATATTATATTTTAAGTTTAGATTCCGTTTTCAGTTTCAATTGCTGATTCAGTTTTGATTTCCGTTAATCCATTTAAAAACCTTTTTTTTCCGTATACCCTTTTTATAACAAAGCCATTCCTATAATTTAAAACAAAAAAAAATATTTTTTCTGCTTTGTTTCTGTTTCCTATTTTTTATACTTTTAATTATAACCATATTTTTAATTATAACTGCACTTTAAAACATAAAGGTACTTTAAATTATGACTGTATTTTAAGTATCAATCTATCTGTCTAATTATCTGGCTAATATAATTATCTGGCTAATTTAATTAGTTATCTCTCTAATCTAACTATCTCCCTAATCTAATTATTTGCCTAATGTAAATAACTGGCTAATCTAATTATCTGTCATATCTAACTATCTGGCTAATCTAATTATCTCCCTAATCTAACTATCTCCCTAATCTAATTACTTGCCTAATGTAATTAACTGACTAATCTATTTATCTGTCTAATCTAACTATCTGCTTAATCTAATTAATGTAGTTAACTGGCTAATATATTTATCTGTCTAATCTAACTATCTGGCTAATCTAAGTTATCTCTCTAATCTAACTATCTGGCTAATCTAATTATCTGGCTAATCTAACTATCTGGCTAATCTAACTATCTCACTAATCTAATTATTTGCCTAATGTAAATAATTGGCTAATCTAATTATCTGTCTTATCTAACTATCTGGCTAATCTAATTATCTCTCCAATCTAACTATCTCCCTAATCTAAGTACTTGCCTAATGTAATTAACTGGTTAATCTATTTATCTGTCTAATCTAACTATCTGCCTAATCTAATTATCCGGCTAATCTAATTATCTCTCTAATCTAACTATCTGGCTAATCTATTTATCTGGCTAATCTAATTATCTCTCTAATCTAACTATCTCCCTAATCTAATTATTTGCCTAACCTAATTAACTGGCTAATCTAATTATCTGTCTAATCTAAATATCAGTCTAATCTAATTATCTCTTTAAGTTCATTATCTGCCTAATCTAATTATCTGGCTAATATAATTATCTGTCTAATCTAAATATCTGTCTAATCTAATTATCTCTTTAAGTTCATTATCTGCCTAATCTAATTATCTGGCTAATATAATTATATGTCTAATATAATTATTTGTCTAATCTAATTATCTGTCTAATTTCATTATCTGCCTAATCTAATTATCTGGCTAATATAATTATCACTCTACTCTAATTATCAGTATCACCTCCCTTGGCAAAGGCACGGGATTCGCTCGGAAATTCTCAAGACGTTGACGTCGCTACTCAAAAAGATGAGGTTACGAACGAACAATTCACGAAAGTGGACGAATATTAAGCCCTTGCTAATGCCTAAGCATTCCCCTTGTATGCTTTTTGGTGGTTCTTGGAGCTAGGAGTGACATAGTTTTGTAGTTTTTGTTGCTTTGGCTTGTCTTACCAGTTTTAAAAATGTAAAGAGTGGTTCTTGGAGCGTAAGAGTGACATAGTTTTGTATTTTTTGTTGCTTTGGCTTGTCTTACCTGTTTTAAAAATGTAAGGAGTGTTAGGATTTAGGAGATAGGAGTTATCATACATTATCATAGGGGTAATACGTCGCATAGTGTGTCTCTTACTACAATGTAATTGTTTTTGTAATTTTTTTAATTTACTTCATTGTGAAGTAAGTATGCGAAAACGATGTGTAACACAACCATTTTATAAAACACGATTCTTTTTTGCAATATATGAGTATGTGTAAGAGTGATGGTTTGTCATGCTTAATGTGTTACCGTGTGTTTGTCATTCACCTATGGGAAATATGATGTTGTAACTGGTGAACAGATTGTTAGTTTTTACCTTTGATACACAAACATGTTTTTTACGTTATTGATATTAGGCGACGAGCCATCGCTAATCGCTGTCACACCAGTGACATGGACTATTTCATTGCGATTTGATTAGCGTTGACAGTTTCTCATTGCTGCTGGGATTTTCAGCGATGCCATTGCCTCAAATCGGAACGATTTTTTAGCAATGACACAACGTCCTTATTGTTTTTTAATTAGATGGCAGTATTGCCTTATTGCTTATTTACAGTTAAGCAGCGACACACTTACGTCGCCGATTGGTCGGTTGAGTTAGTTGATTAGTCAGCTGTAACATGAATCATAACTGGTTTATAATCCAGCGACAAAAATGCCTTGTCGCTGGTCGGTCATGATCCATGACAAAAGCTAAAAAAAAAATCAACTTTCCATTGGTTTATTATCCAGCGACGAAAATGCCTCATCGTTGGACGGTCATCATCCATGACAAAAGCTAAAAAAAAAAAATCAACATTCCAACAATTTGTAATCCAGCGACGAAAATGCCTCATCGTTGGTGAGTCATCATCCATGACAAAAGAAAAAAAATTCAACATTCCATTGGTTTATAATCCAGCGACGAAAATGCCTCGTCGCTGGTCGGCCATCATCCATGACAAAAGCTAAAAAAAAAAATCAGCATTCCAATTGTTTGTAATCCAGCGACGAAAATGCCTCGTCGCTGGTGAGTCATCATCCATGACAAAAGACAAAAAATAGCTTCGTGTCATTGGTGTATAACCCACCGACGAAAATGCCTCGTCGCCGCTAGGTAAAGCACCCATGGAAAAAAAAAAAACATTCCATAGTGGACGCAAACATGTACAAAACCAAATAATTTGGTGCAAAACAAAAGACAGTCATATGTAGAGTGAAATAAAGAGAAATAATGCTTAGTACTTATGACAAAATAAATAATTTTGACTCTAAAATTTCACTATTATACACACTCCGAAACTAAATATAGGCCCTGAACTCCTAAAAATTTCTATACCTTTCCACTTTCTCTTAAATCTTCTATCTATTATCTCCTTTGAATTCCATTTTGATACTAATAATTTCATTATCTTCTTGAACGACAGGAAAAAATAAAAAGTCGAAAGTAACATGATGTTGGAAATAAATCAAACACTTCGGCCCCAACCTGGAAAAAAAAAAAGGATTTAGATTCAACTGTCAATCCGTTAAAAGGTCCAAAATTATTTATGGGTTGTTAGGGTTTCTCAAAGTTTTTTTTATTATATCGTACTTTCAACGGGAATAAAATTTGTTTTTATTTTTTATTTTTTTATTATTATTTGGCCAAATTTCCTTGTTTAAAGACATGAAACGAAAAGTCAACAAATAGATATTTATATGTTTTTGAATCCATTGATAATAGCAAGTGTGACAAACGTACAGATTACAAAACCGGCTGTTACTAAAAAAATCTAACACAAAATATAACAAATAAATATATCTTTCCCTTTTATCTATTATGAACATTTCTCTCACACCCTCGCCATCAATATTTATAAGCGTTAAAAAAATGAAGCCTAAATCAAATGGTCAGCGGAAAAGGTGAAAGGAGGGAAACAAAAGCAAAACCAGAAAAAAAAAACATGAGTCACCTTGAAATAACCCTTTATAAAACAAAAATGGTAGTAAAAATTAAGAAGGACATAACTGCCCCCTAAAAACCGACAACAAAGTGTAAGGATTAGAAGGCATGACTTATGATAAGCTTCAATAAATTATGTTTGAATGTTTTGATAGAAAATGGCATCTGCCACGTTATATGGAACCACCGGTAAGAGAATTCGCACTTGCATCGTCACTAATGGTGGAGTTGGCTGGCAACAATACGTTCGCCATTTCGTACATCAAAACCCTAATAAAGTAAGCAACCTAAAAAAGTAAGGCGACGGCAAGAAAACGATGACGTGGGCGACGTGCAATCCATGGAGGTGAAAAAGGAAGCGAGCGATGACGTGGGCGACGTGGAACCCATGGAGGTGGAAGAGGAAGCGAGTCACTCACAGATCCCTTTCGGAAAAATGGATAGATTTTCAGAATGGCGGCGCATACAAGATGGCGCCGCAGTCGTCAGATTCCACAGGAAAAAAAAAAGGAATGAGCGGCTGTGATTGGACATAGAACGCGTGAATTGTGATTGGACCAAAAATATTTTATTTTATGAGGTCTGTCCGCATTTGGCGTTGCCTCACGACATATATCACCCACGCCAAATGCTGTATATTTATTCTATTTTTGTCAGTATGTTTACTCTATTTCATGTGCCATTGTGTTAAAAAACCCATATTACAGTAAAAAGTTACTCCTTTCAAGGGGCGTATAATTAATATTTACGCTAAAACTGACGCGGTCCTAAATTAGAATACAATTTTAATGTAATTGTTGCGAAATTCCCTATTATAACTGAATCCGCGGAACGCTGAACACCAGTTACCAAATTATTACACAAATGAACGAAAACACATGTTCTCGCCGTTATACTATAAACTTGTAACATGTAAATCAAGGTTAACGTTCTCACTGACGACGATGCTGTGGACGGACGAAATATATGCGAACGGATGTTATTCGATGAGTTTCGGTCTTTTTGTTTAGTGCGACTCCACGTGCCACCGCGGGTTTATTAAATCGATATCTGTACGTTTTTATTTAAAAAGTACAGTTTTACACAGTCACACGACGTTCGTACTCCACACTATTTAAAACGAACCTATATTAGAAAAAAAAACGCTAATTAAACCTCACCTAAATTAGAATAATGAAAAAAATAGAGTCGATTACTCTATTTGATGTCATATAGTCGAAATTTCAAGCGACCGAATTAGAGTAATTTACTCTAATTACGATTCGCGGTGGACTGACGTATGGTACGTAAAAATGTGCCATACGGTACAGTACAGTACTGTATAGTATGTATACTTTCAAACTACAGTACGTTTTAAGCCTGTCTGGACTTGTTTGTCTTCGATGATGACGACTGCAAGCTGGCTGACCTTGAGGCTTGAAGGCTATATCATTCCCCCGTACTCCTGACCATTTTCTTTATTTTGTCGCGTAACGTACATTCCTGGCCGCTACAACGACCACAATCATATCCTTTGCAAAAGAGGGCCATATATCGTTAGTCTACAAGTACAAATTCGTACGAGTAGCTTTCCCTTGGAGCAAGTTGCCAAAGGCTGCAAGTACATGATTTCCGCATGTTCCGCACCATTTAACGTACACGCATGGCCACCTCAGCGGCCAGAAGGTACAGCACAGCGCCTGCCATCGGACCAGCCGTTTACCGTTCGCTGGCAATGTACCATTCGGGCAGATTTTTGGACGTTAGGGAAAGTGGCCCTTCTTTTCGTACAGGGAGCTGGGAAGATAAGACTGTAACGTTTACCTTAAAAACCTATATCATGGCAATACAGCTGAAACCAACCGCCTGCAGTTAATTGTACTGTACGGTATCCATATCTTGTTTTTTGGACCTTGCTGGAACTCGACCTTTTAAACGCGCAGGTAATGCGCAAGAACGATCGTCAGTACGGTAGAGGAACGTGTTGAGTGTACCTGTTATGATGACTGCATATCTGATGCCGCCCTGATGTGAAATTCTGTACGTAAATAACAGAATTGTCCACCAAGTGCTGTGTACGAGAGAATGTTGTTTGTCTATAAATTTTATTTGAAAGGATCTTCTTTATCGTTTTTCGCTGAGCGTACAGAACAGTACTGTAGTTACAGTGCAGCACATTCAACCGTACAGAAATCCTCTGATCTTTCGTTCTCAGCATCATTTCATGACACAAAATTCCAAAAGACCAAAATCATCAGACCTGCGTTTTCCTCCCTCGAAAATACAAATCCCATCCTCCGCGGCAAGCACATTCTTAAGACTTTGGAACCCTATCTCAAAACACATCCACTCGATGGCGGGAAAGTCGATCGTCCTGCAGTTCCGCGTCGTCGCAGTCGTCGGCATGTTCGTCGCACTCCTCCCTCTTCTGCTGCTGGCGACGCCGCAACGTTCGCAGCCCATCCGGCGAGTCGCTCGCTCGCGGATATCCGTGTACGTGTACGACCTCCCGCCGCGCTACAACGCCGACGTCCTGCACGGCGAGCCGCAGCCAGGTCACGCCACCGAAGTCGCGCTACACCGCCTCCTGCAGCAGCCGCTGGATCGTACGGACGACCAGCAAACCCTGGTTACCAGGGACCCGGAAGAAGCCACACTATTCTATGTGCCTGTTTACGCGGCACGCTTTTTGGATTTGCAGGTATGTGAAGGCGAGAGGGAGAGGGAGGGTGAGGGAAGTGGAGGGAGGGTGAGAGATGGTGAGGGAGGGAGAGAGAGGGAGAGGGGCGGAGAGGAAAGAAAACGAGTGGTGACACGTGGCGTACGGGTGCAGGGCGGCCCTTTGACAGCTGGTGCGCTGACAAGGACGGCGGAATTTGTGGAGGATGCATTGAGGCACGTGCAGCAGAATCATCCGTACTGGAAAAGATTTGACGGCCGAGATCACTTCATTGTCGCGTCGCACAATCATGGCCGCTGCAGGTGATGGGCCCGAGCAGCTTCGCAAGGGGCGAGGCGCTGCCGAGCTGGAAGAATAATCACAGCAGGGGGGGGGGGGGGGGGTTTGAAAAAAAAGACAGAAATGACAAAAGTCAGAAGAAGAGCAAAAGAAGAGTTGTGCAGAAGAAAAAGAGAGAGTTGAGGAGAAAGGAAGAGGCTGACAGAGGGGGAAAGGGAGGGGCGTGGCAGTTCTCTGGCTCTGTGCTCTTCACACGTGGCAGGAGGATTGTTTACTGTACAGCCGTTTGCCTCCCAGTCAGTGGACAGGTCAGGAGAATTGTTTTTGAATGCGGAAATGAATGAAGCGATCATGACAATGTTAATGGCACACCATAAATGTTAATATCTAAACCCTTGATGGTTTTTCACACTCCAACGTTAGAAACGCCAGAACGTCAAACTAGTTACAACGCTTTTATTTAAAACTCCAGAATTGTTAAGAAAAAACAGAATTTGCTCTATTGCTGATGGTTTTTCTGTTTTTCACGGGCATTACTGGACGGGCAGTGTTCTGTCAAAACTGGAAATACAAGGAGACACCGAAATCACAACGTTGCAGGTAAGATTTCATAACTATTCTGCAGCAATGCCACGTGTCACGCCCTCACTGGCTGCCAGAAACTGAGCACGTTTAGTTTCTGGTTCCGCAGACACAGTCCGGATGCTTCCTCCCTCATATGGACGTCGTAATTCCCGCCTTTATCCCGGGGCCGCCCACTTTATCTGATGGAGTTGAACGGACAACTGAAGCTGTCTACGTTAATGGGAGTGACACCGCTTCAATCGTGAGTCCTTTGTGGAACTCAACATGTTTTTTGCTCCCTAGATGCTTAGTTGGAAATGAGAGTTTTGTTTTTCAGTTCATTCTGGGGTTGGCAGTATCTGTTTTTTTCTTTATATTTCGTTCTTGAGAAGTTTGACCGTTCTTGGTAAATTTGTTTTATTACACCCGGGATTCTACGCATGCCTCCCATTGTCGGAACTATTGCGAGTTCTGCTTTTGTTTGATGGTAAACTGAAGGCTGACTGTTAACTGATACATGTTGTTAGTTTTTAAGTACTGAGTACTGATTGTTTTTTACTGGCTGTTCCATGATGTTGTTTTTGGCAGTTAACGGCAAAGGATGCTCTCGTCTGTGCGTGCTCCTCTGTGGCCGCCCTCAGTGCGGCCGTAGTCTCCGGATGCGTTCCTGTACTTGAGGGGCGCAGGGAAACTCATTGGCCATGGGAGGAAACGCTGGACTACACGTAAGAACCATGGCTCTGAAAAGCAACTCCTCTATCATTTAGGATAAGAAATGGATTAGCAGTTTTCTGCCGAGGTTTGTGCCCGATTTCAGTTTTTTGGGGGTTCATACTTAAAGAGAAGAGAGAAAAGAGCAATTGTCTGCAGTTGTTGATATACGTTTCTGTTTTTCTGCGATTGAGTTCTTTTGGATTGGAATTTTTTTGCAGGAAATTTTCTCTCTTTGTTGATCCTGTCGATGGAGACAGCAGGGCTGCTTTGGTCAAGCAGGCAACTGAACTTGCACGCGACAAACAGGAACTGCAAAATAAACAGGTTAGTAAGACTGAAAATTATATTGAAAAGAAAGAGTAGTAAAAGTAATGTAAATGTTCACATTAAGCTGTAATAGTCTACAGTGAGGTAGATGAGCATGCAGGTTGATCATGGATGCAGATGTAAATTAACTCTATGAAGCGCCAAAAACAAAAATATGCAATGATATTAGTAAAAGCATGCGGTAGCAGATAGATGTTTTGTAGGTTATGGGAATATCAAACACTCCAAGCTAATACAATCTTTACACTGGGTAAATATTGAGAAGAAAGTTTACAACAAAAAAGGAACATCGCGCCTGACCTACAAGAGTGAGGGAAATTATGGGTGCTATTGTTGCAGAAAGCTTTGAAAGAAGTTCAAAGCTTTTTTGTTTACAACTCTGAGGATTCAGAGAATAACGGGATTTTCACAAAGGTACAAGTCCAACAAAAAAAAGTCGTGTCCCTCTAAAACTGTTCATTTGTTCTGCATGAAGAATTACCCTCTGAATGCTAAATAGAGAGGTTTTGTAATGCAGCTTGAGCGTTGCTGATCAGAAAAGCAGAAACTTACCATTTTGTAGTTCTCTAAATCCTTAAATTTCCTCAATGCAAAGAACTCAGAGATGCTTTTCCCAACTTGATACTGAAACAGAGTGGTTTTGGGGCTCAGCTGCGAGCTGCTCTGAACAGAAAAGTGGAAGGTTTTTCAGCTGAAAGTTCTTCAGCCTATCCCTCTGAAACTCTGTTCAATAAAGGGACAGCTTTAAAACTTTGCCGACCGGCCGAGGCTCCCTTCGTAACGGGAACTTACCACACGGCCACCAAACAGACCCAACTTATAGGTGAATCCATGGATTCTAAGCCACTACCCCTCTCTCTCTCACACTCTCTCTCTTTCTCACTCTCGCCCCCTCTCTCTCTCCCCATTTCGTGTTGTTATCTCCCTCTTTATCTCTGTACTTTCTCTCTCTCACTCACTCTCTTTGCAGCGGTTCTCATACCTTGTTCCTTTCTGCTGGTTTTGGAGGGGTGCAGTTTTTGAGGCAGAGCTCCTCAAGGGGTTTGTACCGGGTACAAAGAATTTGGGGAGAGGAGACGAATTAATGGTCCAGCTTTTAGCATTTGTGGAGGATGACGCCAGTATCCGTTATTCCTCAAATGTAAGGACAAACACCGGAAAAACCGATGTGCCCGTTGCGCCATTTTGTTGGACAACTCAGTCAGAATAGTTCTCATGCTTTTGAAGATGTCATTTTCATTTCTTTTTGTTTTTTCTTTTTCTTACTTTCGCAAAGCAATAGAAATATCAGTAGAAAATTGAAAAACAAATTTTGAAAATCATTTTTTGATGGGGCTGTGAACAGAGCTGGGGTGGAGCCTGGCTGGGTGAATTTGCAAATTCTAAAAAACTTCACTTAAGTTGCGACTTTTTTGAAGGTATCACTTTCCTCTCCTTATTCTCATCTCCTATCTCTCTCCCTCTCTATGCCTATCCCTCTCTCCTTCCCCTATTTTCCTTCTCACTGTTTCTGTTCCACCCTCCAGTGTCAGTTCTATTTCTTGTAGCTCATCATCATCAATAATGGTGTCATTAATGCATCATCATCATCATGTAAATAATAAATATGTGTCATCATGTCAATAAAATAATGTCATCATCGTAAAAATATCATCAATAAAAAATCATCTTGTATGTGCATCAATGCGTAAATCCCTCGTCCTCCCTCTCTCCCCCTCTCCCCCTCTCCCCCTCTCCCTCTCTCCCTCTCTCCCTCTCTCCCTCCATCTCCATCTCTCTCATTTATTTTTCCACAACTTGCAGGCCATGGTCGGCTCGCCCAAGTTTCAGGCCCTCTCTTCTCTGTCCCTGCTCTGATTGCTTCGTATACTCAAGAATATTCTCTCCTTCTCCACTGTCCTTTACCTTCTTTGGACCAACTACCACTTGCCCTTCTCCGAGCCTCTAAGTTACAAATCCAGCTCAGTTCCTCTGACCCAGAGGAGCTCCTTCACATGCCTCCTTTACCTCTCTGTCGTGAGGGGGAGGAGAGAAAGGAAGAGAAGGATAGGAGGGAGGAGAAGGTGGAAGTGAAGGTGGAAGGAAAGGCTGGGATTTGTCTTTATCCATATCGTGAACATCGGGCGTACTATATCAGGTATGTGGGCTGAATAGAAATTGAAGGAAGGAGAGTTGAAGATGGAGAGTGAGAGGAGAGGGAACCGAAGCTTCATTGAAAGGAATTTTGGTTTTGAAGAAAGTCTCTTTTTTTGTTGTTTTGAATGTTCAGATTCACTTCACATATTCAGATTTAATGTTTACTGTTGCATCCCGTCTGAATGTTTTCCGTGAAAATTAGAAATTGTGTCTTGGTAGAATAATTAGATTTCGATATTTGCATGCGGCCAGTCCGTATAATTTTTAAGCAGGTTTAAATCTGGTTAGGCAAATTATGGTGTTTGCAAAAATACGAAAACACCATCAACACTTGGCCAACACAAAATATATTCACTTATTTGTTTTGAATTTGTGTGATTAATGCTAATCACTCTGTAATCTATTTTTTTTTTTTTTTCTCGGTAGTGGTCGCAAGAATGGAAATCGCACTGAATCTCTTCTTGAGTGGATCGACTACCATCTCCTTCTTGGAGTCTCTAAAGTTTTTTTTTACGACCGATATGGAGATGAAAAGCTACCTCTTGTTCATGTGAGTTTTTTCTTTTACGTCTTAAATGAAAGATTTTAAACAGCCTTTTGAATTGCCACATATTTGAGATTTTTTGTTTCTGAAAGGATGTTTAATTTTTAATTGTTCGTTTTCCTTCTGGTTCCTCTTTTTGATTTTTTTCTTTTTCCTTTTTTCTTTGTTTTTCTGTTCTGCAGAAATATGTGGAGAGGGGGAGTGTAGTACATGTGCCATTTCCGATGTGGTCAGAAGTTTTTTATCGTCGCGAAACTTTTATTAACACCAGTAATCCCTACTCGTGAGTGAAGGACAGGAGGTCTTATGAAAAAAATCAACAAACGAGAGATTTTAAAAAAGAACGGATTAAGAAACAGTGGGAGGGATTATATTTTTAAAAAGAAGCGTTGTTGTGCAAATTTTTCCTTCTTTAAAAGCTTTTGCCTAGGAAATAAAGTTCGGTTTAGAAATTAGAGATGCAAGGTTGCTGAAATCTGCTCTTTCTTATTTTTTCCTCTTCTTTTCCCTTATCGTTTTTTTCTCCTTTGGTTCTGTATGACAGGTTTCCAGCAGCATATGATCAAATTTTGGCGTATGAGCACTGCATGATGCAGGTATGTTATTTTTTCTGGTCATTTTTGTTTTGGTTAAAATATTTAAACTTCATAATTTATAATTGCGGATGCAGAAAAAAAGGGAGAAGATGCTGACAAAGAAGAGAAACAAGGGTACAAGCTGCTTCAAGAAAATTTATTCAACTGAGATCTTATTCTTCTGTTTCGTTCATTCTTTTGGTTTGTGTGTCCTCTTGTTTTACTGTCTCCTACTGACCAATTTTTTTTTTGGTATTCAGGGAAGGCGTCACAACTTCTCATGGCTTTTTTTCATTGACACCGACGAATATCTTGCAGTAAGCAGCTCTCTCTCTCTCTCCCTTGCCCTCTCCTTCTCCCTTTCCCTCTCCCTCTCCTCTCCTCTCCCTTTCCCGCTCCTTTTCCCTCGCCCTCACCCTCTCCCTCTTCCTCTCCCTCGCCCTCTCCTCTCCCTTTCCCTCTCCTTCTCCCTCGCCCTTGCCCTCTCCCTCTCCCTTTCCCTCTCCTGCTTCCATTCCCTCTCCCGCTCCCACGCCTCCTCGCGCTTCTGCCTTGTGAAGAACATAAACCATGCTCCGCAAAAAACTTTATATCTAATTGGTTTCGCTTATGTTATTTGTCTTTTGCAGGTGAAAGATGGTGGAGTTGGCTCTCTCCCTCGCCTGATGTCAGAATTGGAGAGAAAACATGGCAGAGCCCTCCCATTGGCTGCTCTTCGAATAAAAAGATTTAATTTTCTTGGGACTGGAGGAGGACCACGTCCTTCTCTCCGTAATGTCACACGAAGATGTCCACAGCCCATGCAGGTGAGAGGGAGAGAGAGAGGGCAACACAAGTGGAGAGAGGGAGAAAAGGGGAAAGTGAGAGAGAAGAGAAAGGGGAGTGGACAAACGGAGGGTCATCCCGATGGAGCTTGCTTTAAATGAAACCCGAAATAACAAAGTTTTGGTTTACCTTTTTTTTTTCTATTTTTTCAGCACACGTACATTGACTGGAGCGGAAAGTTCTGTATTGACAGCCACGACAAGTTGGGAGCTGCGCCTCATAGGATGGTGGGGTCCAAAGTGGAAATCCACTTTACAAAGTAAGTAGAGACACTTCATGAAAAATGTAGCCTCAATTTACAAATAAGTAGAATCACTCCACAAAAAAGTACCTCAATTTTTCAGTAAAAGTAGGTCAATCTTTACAAAATTAGTCAGTGAAGTAGCCTCAATTTACCGTAGAAGCTGGATAAATTCTACAAAATAAGTAGAATCACTTTACAGAAAAAGTAGCCTTATTTCTCAGGAAAAAGTAGATTAAGTTTTTACGAAATGAATAGAATCACTTGACAAAGAAAGTAGAACTTACAGAAGGAGTGGGTAAAACTTAAACATGTGTGTAGAATCGCTTTACTAAACGAGTGACTCACTTTGCAAGGTAGGATCACATCACCAAGTAAATTAGTTTCACTCTACAACAGAAATCTTTAATGTGATGGGCTGTCTTGGAAAGCAATCGCAATTGAACTGAAACTGAATTGAGCAGAACTAAACTAAATGGAGCAGAACGGAACAGAAAATTAGTTGGGGTCATTAAATACTAATTTTCTGACCATCCTCCTCTTCTTTCTCCAGGCAAACTCCGGAGGCAGCTTTGGGCTACGCTGATCCTGATCTCCTCAAAATTCACCACTATGCCTCTACGTCTCCAGCCGAATACAAAAAATTTAACATCAATTTTCGTCACTGCCCGAAAGTGAGTGCTATTCTCATCCCTTTTAATGTTTCAAATCTCCAAAGCATAAAGTCACAAAATCGATTAACTTTGTAAATACTTGCCATGTTATCCCATTTCTATTTCTTAAAACTCTTCTTAAAAAGTGGTGAAAAGAAGAATTACTCATTGGAACTCTTTAATCATTTTTCTCCATCTCAATTTCTAAATTTTTGTGTGTTTGGCTCTCTCCCTCCCTCTTTCTCTCTTTGCAGATTGGTTCAAAAACTGAGGAAGACGACCCTGTCGAGGATCGGTCATTGGTTTGGGCGGGAAAACGAATAATGGAGTGCAGAGAAAGAGCAGATTGCTATGATCCGTACAGTGTGGTGGAAAGATGTGGTAAAATGTGTGGGGAAAAGAGAGTGATAAAAGGTCAATAAGGGGAACAACGGAATTGATTTATTCTTTTTTCTTGCTGTTTGAATGGCGCTAATGGAGTAAACAAAAGCTACTGTGATGATTCCACGAAGACAACCACTCTGTTGTGAATCTAAAAAGGTCAAGGAGAATTTGAAATAAATACAAGAAAGCAAGGACGACAAGAATCTAACTTGGGAAAAAAATATTTGTGACCGGAGGGAGACTATGTTGGACTGCCTGCGAAGGAGGGAGGACACGTGAATAAAATATAACGAGTATAAGGGATTTGACTCGTTACATCTCCTGGACATTTTTGGCTTATGTCGCCAGTTTTTTTCGAAAATATGAAGGATTTGTAAATAGGCTCTACTCACCAAAACGTGCCAGTTTTTTTTGTTCAATGTTGAGGGTTCATTCAAGCGATCGTTCCATTTTTTGGCAAGTATCTCAAATGCTGATTAGTGTGATTTTTCAGCTGTCCTCAACTAACTCCAATAAAAAGAGTTTGATAAAAGCTTATAGCCTGGCGATCTATGTGTAAGTAGTAGATGGAGTTTAGAGCCGTGATTTGACCATTTGTATGCAACTAGCTATGCCATGGTCATTTAGATAAAAAGAAAGGAAGCATTTTTATTTGTGAGATAAACAAAAAAGTCCGTAACTTATAAGAGAAGTATATAGAAGAGGAAAAGGGATCAATAGCAAATTTACGATCGACATTATTACCTGTAAACCTAATGCCGGAAATAAATTCCAATATACGTGAGCCTGATTTAGGCCTCAAAGATTACATCAACTTGGTGGATGCAAAATCCGTATGTCATATCCACTCAATGGAGAGAAAGCATCGTATGAGCTTGGTTGACAATTTATTTGTTTATTTGTTGAGTGGGGCAATGAGTGAAATTCTCTGTCGTTTGGCCAATTTCACCAACATTCCCAGCACTTCGTTAACATTGACTTTTTTCAAGTGTTTCTTTTTTCAAATGTTTGTACGAGGTTTCCAGCTTCATTTGTAGTATCCATGGTTTCGTTGTGATGAAAACTTTCTCTACACCATAAGTGGGTAATATTATACACTTGTTCAACCGTTTTGTGGGATGTTTTGCTCGTAAAATTACAAAAACAAAAGTTTGTGGCTTGGTTTTTTGGAGCTTAAGAACTATGGGTACAACCGTTAAATTCATGTAGGATGCACGATTTCTGGAAGAATTGCAGCCAGAGGAATGAGTTTTACTAAGAGATTCATGTAGAAGGGAGGATTTTAGATAATCGATTATCAGTAGTATTGGAGTGCCCAGTAGTCGATTATCGATTAGAAATACTTTGACATTTATCGATGATGGTAAGAACCGCAAAAACCTTTACGAAAAACAATAGACCACAAATAAATTACCAAAATGCACAAATTTTGAGCTTCTGGACGTAAAAAATGGTGATATTGGGTGGAAGGAGCAAATTCAGAGAACACGATAAATTAGGCACATGATGTGCGAACACAGGATCTCTGACTGCCACACGTCACCGACCACCAGGTACGGCCTTAAGAACCTTTTGTCCTGTACACCACGAATCGTAATTAGAGTAATATACGCTAATTCCGTCGCCCTAAATTTCGACTCTATCACGTTAAATAGAGTAAATGTTTCTAAATTTTTCATTATACTATTTAAGGTACTTTTTGAATGAGCGTTAATAACTCTGATACATTGCCGTTTTAAATAGTGTGGCGTACGGTCGGTGTTTGACCGTGCAAAATTGTACTTTATTAAGTAAAAAAGTACAAATAATGAAGCCGTTATCATGTAACTGCGTTTTCACAAATCGCGTAGTGCAAACGTCATAATGACGTGAAACTGTACGTTTTGTCAGATTCTATACGTATACCTACTTTACAGTAGATACATTCAGCGCCCAAATTTACGCCCAAATTAGAGTTATTGATAAATTAGAATAAATGTTTTTTTTGAAAAGCGTTGATTACCCAAAATAGAGTGAATAACTCTAATTATTATTTTTCGTTTTTTTACTCTAATTATTTCTTTATTCTAACTACGATTCGCGGTGTACAGTGCACTACACCGTGAATCGTTATTAGCGTATTTAATGCTAATTCGGTTCCCCCAATTTTTTCCCAAGTTCTCAAATAGAATTATCAATACTATTTAAAAAAAACCCTAATTTTTAATTAGAGTAAATGATTTCTTTTAAAATTTTCAAATTCCCAATTAACGTTAATAACGGTAATTATTCTCATGCGCTAATTTAACTTGTTCGCTAATAAGTAATAACGATTCACGGTGTACTGCACTGCAGCTCTGTAGGTTGAGCATTCGGCAGTCGTACTTTCGCCGTTTTGGCCCTAAAAGTCGCGGAGGCCAAGTCATAAGTCTAAAGTCATACGGAGGATTAGTACGACTGTATGCGTTCACCGAAGCAGCGCCCGCCTCTATGGCTTGGTACTTTGTAGGTCGTACAGCGCTGATTGTATGCCCCGTCGTGGTCATCCACGTTCATGTCGTAAATATTCAATCGCACAGCGCTCTGTACACGTATGCAGGTGCCAACAATCAGGTTCCACGGTGGCCCACGTTGGCATTGATGTGTCCATTCACTCGTTTGCATTCTATCGAGACCGACATTTGTCGGTTTCATCACACGTTGCACAACGAACAAGAACATAACGTAACGGTACACGTGCCACGAAAAGTTGTAATTTGCTCTGGGCTCTAATGCTGACGATGTGAAGTGACATGGCTGTGACTTGAAAGCACGAATGCTCAATGCTTGGAACGTCTGGCTACCGATAGATATGCGTGCTTTTTGTCCAAGAACGAGAAAAGGCTGCTCAGATTGGACAGAATAATGTACGACTTATGTACTTTAATAATATCCGCTTCATATCCATTTTGTACATCGCTGTTCAGAGTATTTTCCATGGTCTGAAGGCCTGTTTACAAACCTTTGTCAGTTTGTGGGATCGTTCCTGCTTACGAATAAATATCTGGCTCTACGTACGGATTTGGCTCTATGTACGGATTTTGAAGTTTGAACAACACAGCAAATGTGGCTGCTGACGTGGATATCTTTTCGTGGAAATGTGTTTTTGTTTGACCCCAAAGCAACTATTAATGCACCGACAATTCCGTAGCTACCCATTCTTTCTTTCTGTCTTGGACAATGAGAAGATACCGTAGTCCCGACAAATGACGAAGAATTCCAAAAACATTGTGCAAGTAAAAAAAAAAAAACCATCTGGAAATTTCTTCTGCCCGATGGATGAAAATAGTACATAGCCTAAACTGCCCAGAAAACTTGTGATGTCTTGAAAGTTGAAAGCCTGGAATCAAGACGTCAGGCTGCAGCTTGTGACTTTGTACGCAGAAGGAATCAAACTGCTGTCTTTGCAACATGGTACAAACGAGTCTTGACAAAGTACAAAGGAGCTTTGACAGACAACTATAAGGTTTTAAAGCAAAGGCAATTGTAAAACGTGAAAACTATCTTTATTATTGGTATAGTATTGTAGTATTGTAGTTTATTTGCTTTTCCAATACTGTTTTATTTGCAGAACTATTTGTAGACATGGGCTCCTTGATGGCTGGCTGGACAAGTCAGCAAGCCAGTAAAGGTGATTACTTTAGTTTCAAGGTTTTTTAACCCGATGCATTTTTTTTTCTTTCTTTAAACCAGATTCTTAAGGACAAATTTTAGCTTGACTTTAGAAATTGTGTTCATTCCTGTATTTGAAATAGTATAGATTGGTGTGTGCCTAAGTTTATCTACTGGGTTTTAAATATTGGATTTTGCGGTAAATTTTTACAAGTTTGGCTCACATTTAGTCAGCGTAATAATTACTAGGAGCTTCTGAATGTTTTGTCAGATTCTGCTTAAGCTGAATGCAGCCAAAAGTTATTGACAGCCTGCAATTAAGAAAATAAAAAGTGTTTGTTGCTATGATGTAGTATTGTTTTGTACGTCCTATATTTTCAGAAATCAAATGCATAATATATAGTTTCAGAAGCATAACTTCCAATGTAAGTCCTGGTAGTTATTTTCTGCTGAACAACATTGACCTTACCTGCATCTTTATCCAGGCTCTTTGTCTATTGATGTAATTTTTTTTATTGTTATTTTTTGTTTTTTAGAAGATTTGTATTTTTTCGGAGACGTCATTCTTTTTTAACATGTTTCTTACAATGGGATTAAGTTGGTATCTTCAATAAATTTTGTTATTTTCCGGTGTTTCTATGCTGCCGTGGTGAATCAAATTGTGTGGTAATTTTGTCAGATAAGAATTGATTTTGTCGATTTGATTTCTACTTTCTCAGGTTGACGGCATGGAGCTATTTTCACGTTCTCTTTGTCTTTCTTTTTTGAGAATATATGAATTTTTCTTTAATGTCACGTCTGCTGTTTGTGCTTATTTTAGTGGTCTTATAACTGTTTGCAGGTTTGAATCGGAAGGGGTCCTTCACTAGAGACGAAATTGAAAATTTTTGGAAGCTTAGGAAGGCTCAACATGAAGAACACGAGGCTCATGTTGCCAGCCATATGGAAAGCCTTCGGGAGACAGAAGCACCTGTTTCAACTACAGACTCTGAGGTGAGCTGATACCATGTGTATGCGTTGCATGCTTTGCGTTTATTTTTGTATAGTGGTCCCTCTTTCTGATGCTTTTGCTTACAATTGTAGTTTGATGTATTGACTGCTTCTTTTTCTGATTCTTTTTGTATCTAAATTGTGATAGCTTCTTGCTTAAAAGTTGCGCTTTGATGTCTTCATTTGCATATTTAATGCTGTTGTGATGGAGTCATTGACCGTCAGTTAACTTGAAATTTATGTATGCACATGAGCTCTTAGTATCTATTCTAAGAGATTGGACAGACGAGAAGCATGTTCGAAAGCTGACTAGTTGAGCAGCTTACTGAGCATAATTACAATATAATTGTGAATACAACAGTTGTATATGTAAGGACATGATTGACTGTACAGCTGCGTGATCGTTGCAACAACTGAATTATTTTCATTTGTACTAAACTTATTCTTTCTGAAGTGTACTATGGGACTTAATGCTATGTGTTGAGAGTATATTGCTGCTGCAGTGTGAGCCAGTTTTTATCTCTGCTTTTTTAGCATTCTGCTCACCTTTCTGATATTTGACATTAATTGCCTCAATTTGGCGATGACAGGATCAGGTAGATGCCAAGAGTTCTTCGAACCCATTTTCAGCTGATGATCCTGAGAATTTGACAGATGTGGAGAAGAAAGCTCGTGTCAAGGATTGGTGAGCTGCTAAATAACCGCATAATTTTTTTGTTATTTTCATGTGCCGTTATCCGTTACCATCACGTGGCATGTTGTTATTGTTTTTTTCATCGGGAATTTGGATTAAATCTGTGCTTGTTTCATTCAGGCACTGGTACTTTTTTTGTTGTTACGCAAGTATTAGACATAGATTTCGTCCATTGTTTTTTCAAATTCGGTTCGAAATATTTTTTGGCAGCTCTACTCTCCAACTGACATAGAAGTCTGTTGGAGAGATTGTAGTGGCAACTTTTCTCAATGAGTGGTTTCACACATTTCAAAAAGGGTTTTCTTCCTAATCTTTTTAATCTTTGTTTAGTGATTGCAATCTGTACATTTGAGGTGACTATTGACGAATCACTGAAGTGATGTTACTATGACTTGCGGTATATTTCAAATACATATTCGTGCTTGTTGTTCAACCCATACCGAAGAAGAAGGCGATTAATGTCGCATGGTATAGGGAGGTCTTTGTTATAGATATTGCTGTTTTCAGAACTCCCAAGGAAAAATCACGAGCAATTTGCTTGATGATTTTAGTTTAATGGGTTGAAGCAAACTGAGTAACAAACATATAGTGAGAAATGTTTATTCTACAAGAAATGTGATCCTGAAATGTCTTTGATTCCAAATATTATCAAGTAACATGTAAATAAACATCAACCTTTTGACGCATACAGTTTTTGGTACTAGCGCTTTACCTTGTTGATGGTCTCCTATAACAAGCCTCCTAAGTCTTTTCAGAATGTTGCACACAAATCGTATCGACGTTGATTTTTTGCTAGAAACATAGGTGGGCAGTACCATTACTAAAACTTATCTTTTATGTTCAGGTGGACGAAAAGTAATTGGGCATTTCTTAATGCTCCACCCGAGGTTGAAAAGAATGAGCTCAAGGGAGGATCATATACTGCTCAATATGACGTGGCTGCGAAGTCTTCAGTAGGCGACAGTTTCCGCATAACAACAAACTAGAGCCTCCAAAAGCAATATCTGTCGAAGTCGAAA
Organism: Zygnema cylindricum; assembly: GCA_037447655.1. Classification (NCBI taxonomy): domain Eukaryota; kingdom Viridiplantae; phylum Streptophyta; class Zygnematophyceae; order Zygnematales; family Zygnemataceae; genus Zygnema; species Zygnema cylindricum. The sequence continues at coordinate 364,574 of JBBHKE010002706.1, read as the reverse complement.
AAGGATAATTGAGGATATTTGACATCTGATATGTGCGTCTAAACTCACATCTCCATTGCATTCAAATTTAATGAGAAGTTAAATGTGCTTACAATGGAAGCTCAAATGCTTGGACAATAGAAAGCATCCGCAAGGTTACAGAAAAGTACCATAGTATACGTATTTTTTTATATGTTTTTCAACATTCTTAGTCGGTGTAGCCAATGCTTGTAAATCTATATAAACCGCTTATAACAAATCACTGTGTATAGTCTGTGGTTTCCTGCTTTCAGAAGTAGTGTACTTGAGTTTGAAACTTAGCGTGAGTAAACAGTATTGGGGAGACGAGGAAGGAAAACAGTATCGGGAAAACAAAGCAAACTAAAGGTGTACCTGTGCATTTTGTGGCCTAATCCATAGGATTTGTAAATCAGATGGTTTACGATCGTTCTTTTTAATTCAGTCTGTTATTAGTATTTGTGAATGGTCGTGTAAACAATGTTTATGCCAGCAATCTGGTTACCATTTATGTTGCGGAAAGGCTGTTTGTGCAAATTTTTGTGGGAAAGAGCTTTCATGAAGGAGGATGTTCATTTTATCGTGATGATGTAAAAATGTGCATATGTTTGGTTCATTTTTTTGGTTTGGTTACTTCGATTGATACAGTGTTTGGTCATGATGTTAGTTAATAATAAGAGTTATATTAAGAAAGCACGATGGTGAACTTTCTGGGTACATGGGAGAAAAGAATGTTAGTGGGGGGTTCTAGCGTGTTTTGATTGGTAGGGCAAGGATGATCTAGCACTGGAGTATCTACGTTTATTGTAAATATGCATATTTTGGTATTTAAAAGGTTGTATCAGCTATACAGTGAAGGCACATTTCAGAAATGCTCTTTAAGGTGTGTTCCACATTCCAACGGAGACAAAGGTTATTTCTGTAATGCCACATGCCATCACAGTTAAAAAAAGCAAAGACAAAAATGAGGGTAAAAATGGTTATTGTCGTTAAAAACACCTTAAAACACTCAAAACGTTTTTTTTTAACTCTATGAATGGGTTGAGAAAATGATGAACTCATAATATTTCGTTCACAAAACACCTGTACATGTAAGTAAACATAACTAAATGGCAATGTAATTACCGCTGGAGGCTTCAGACAATTTTTCCAATTGGCGCTCTCCAAATGAAAGTCAGACGTGTGCCAAATAAAATTAATTGATACGGCAGTAAAAACATAACGCTAATAGCGGTACAGTGCACTGACGAGCGCATATGAAATGGACAATCTTCATACTACTTCGTTGTAAATTGGAATAACACTCAAAATTGATAGAATACCACCCTCACAAATACACTTTTTATATGGTAGGTACAAACACTGAAACAACAAGCACAAGAAAGGGAAGCTATTGACAGTGGAAACCATATATCCTTTTTCTTTTGGATCAAATCGACCTGCACAAGAATCTTAGTATATATTTTGGTCTTTCCATGTCAAAGGCACATGATCTATTTTAGTGAATTGTGACACGTGAAACATGTTTTAAAATTATCATGTCATGTACACAACATTTTATTTTCCGTATAATATGGTAAATCGGTAAAAGACGGCGATAAAATTCTCTGGTACATTTTATATTCGCCATTTTCTAAACAAGTTTTTGGAGGATTTGGTATTGAAAGTACAATTGTTCAAACCGGTACAAAAAATCGAGTGCTCAACACTATACCATATTAAACATGGTTTTATAAACATTATTTATGGTCAACGTCCAAGAATTCAAAAACTCTATTATTCTCCACATCCATCCACACCCTCACCCTTGTTCAGATTTACATTCAAATTAAAAAAAACAAATCCATATTCACATTCAAAACAAAGCTCCAAAAAAAAAAATCTTATTCACATTCACACCAAAAAATCATGCTCCTATTCACATTCGAATCAAGAAACTCGTATTCCCATTCACAACTCCATGTCGATAATTGCTCGTCCCAAAATCTCGCCTCGATCCAACGCCTCGTATACGTCCCCAGCATCCTCCAACTTGTGACTTTGCGTCACGAGGGACGCGACGTCCAATCGGCCACTTTCCACCATCTTCACCAAAGTGGGAAGATCTTTTCGAGCTTTCGCACCATAGGATCCTATGATGGAAATCTACAAACAAAGGAAAAAAACATAATAAAACCAAGATTGAAAAAAAAAAGGGTTTCTTTAAAGGAAAGTTCTTTCAAGCCCTTTCACCATATGACTATGATGGAAATCTACAAACAAAAAAAGACCAAGGTTGAGAAAAGAAACTCTATTAGAGGAAGGTTCTTTTAAGTTTTCGCATTGTATAATCCTATGATGGAAATCTACAAACAAAGTAAAAAAACAAAATAAAACCAAAATTGGAAAGAAAAATTCTATTAAAAGAAGGTCTTTTCGAGCTTCCACACCGTAGGATCCTATGATTGAAATCTACAAACAAAGTAAAAAAACAAAAACCAAGATTGAGAAAAGAAAGAGTTTTTTAAAGGAAGGTCTTTTTTGGGCTTTTACAACCATGTGGTCCTATGATGGAAATGTACAAACAAAGGAAAAAACAAGAATAAAACCAAGATTGACAAAAAAGAAAGGGTTTTATAGAGGAAGGTCCTTCCAAAATTTTGCACCGTACGATCTTAAGATGAGAATTTATAAATAAAATGAAACCAAAGTTGGAAAAAAAAAATATTTTTAGAGATAAGAATTTCCGAGCTTTCGCACCGTACAATCCTATGATGGAAATTTACAAACAAGATTTAAAAAAATAAATTAAACCAAGATTGAGAAAAAGTGGTTTTTAAAGAAAGGTCCTTCCAGACTTTTTAAACCGTAGGATCTTATGATGAAATTTACCAAAAAAAATAAAAACCAAGATTGAAAAAAAAGGTCCTTTCGAGCTTTCCGAACCGTACAATACTAAAATAGGTATTTCCAAACAGAATAATAAACAGTGTTGGGGAGACGAGGAAGGAAAACAGTATCAGGAAAACAAGGACAATGAAAAAAAAGTTCAGCAAACTAAAGGTGTACCTGTGCATTTTGTGGCCTAATCCATAGGATTTGTAAATCAGATGGTTTACCATCGTGCTTTTTAATTCAGTCTGTTATTAGTATTTGTGAATTGGTCGTGTAAACAATGTTTATGTCAGCAATCTGATTACCATTTATGTTGCGGAAAGGCTGTTTGTGCAAATTTTTGTGGGAAAGAGCTTTCATGGAGGATGTTCATTTTATTGTGATGATGTAAAAATGTGCATATGTTTGGTTCATTTTTTTGGTTTGGTTACTTCGATTGATACGGTGTTTGGTCATGATGTTAGTCAATAATAAGAATTATATCAAGAAAGCACGATGGTAAACTTTCTGGGTACATGGGAGAAAAGAATGTTAATGGGGGGTTCTAGCGTGTTTTGATTGGTAGGGCAAGGATGATCTAGCACTGGAGTATCTACGTTTATTGTAAATATGCATATTTTGGTATTTAAAAGGTTGTATCAGCTATACAGTGGAGGCACATTTCAGAAATGCTCTTTAAGGTGTGTTCCACATTCCAACGGAGTCAAAGGTTATTTCTGTAATGCCACAAGGCATCACAGTTAAAAAAAGCAAAGACAAAAATGAGGGTAAAAATGGTTATTGTCGTTAAAAACACCTTATTATACTCATTTTTTTTTAACTCTATGAATGGGTTGAGAAAATGATGAACTCATAATATTTCGTTCACAATAAACCTGTCCATGTGAGTAAACACAACTAAATGGCAATGTAATTACCGCTGGAGACTTCAGACAATTTTTCCAATTGGCACTCTCCAAATGAAAGTCAGACATGTGTACCAAATAAAATTAATTGATACGGCAGTAAAAACATAACGCTAATAGCGGTACAGTGCACTGACGAGCGCATATGAAATGGACAATCTTCATTGTAAATTGGAATAACACTCAAAACTGATAGAATACCACCCTCGCAAATACACTTTTTATATGGTAGGTACAAACACTGAAACAGCAAGCACAAGAAAGGGAAGCTATTGACAGTGAGAACCATAACGACACCTGCTCCCTGTCGCCATGTACCTCCGGATCTGACTTTTGTCTTCTTCTTCCCCACTACGCGACGGCACCTGCTCCCCGTCGCCATGTACCTCCGGATCTGACTTTTGTCTTCTTCTTCCCCACTACGCGACGGCACCTGCTCCCCGTCGCCATGTACCTCCGGATCTGATTTTTGTCTTCTTCTTCCCCACTACGCGACGGCCTCTGTTCCCCGTCGCCATGTACCTCAAGATCTAGCCTGCGGCCGCTGCCAACCGCACGCCCACGGGCGAAATCATAGGTGCGGCCCCCATCCGTAATCCTTAAACTCCTTCCCCCCTTCAATTCAACGCCAAACGCCCCATTTCCTCTCACTAAAATTACACACACCTCAAACCCTAACGCCAACACACAAACGCTCACACACACACACAACCGAGGAAAAAAAAAAAAAAAAAGGTTTCGTCCCAGTACCATTTCCACCATCTATTTCCCATGGTTTCCTTTCCTCCTTCCCATTTCCCCCTTCCTCTCCCTCTATTACGTCCCATGCTTCTCCCTCTCATTCAATAACCATGTCCGGCCGTGCACCCTCACCTCTTCTCCCTCGTTCACCTCCTCCACCTAAACCTCGCACACAAGCCACAACACGGATAGAATGTAGCGGGTGTCATAACCATTTCGCAAACGGTGCCGGTATTGCCCGACATACAAAGAGTTGTCAACAATTTTTGGCCCAGAGCGGCCCTTCCTCCAGTACCCTTTCTTCCACCATACTCCCGTCCGGACCTACGAGCGAAGATTGGGCATTTGTACGCGATTTAGACGTGCTCGGAGCTTATGATTTGGGGGCCCCCCGTCCGCGATTATACACGCGGATTCCCATGGCTGTGCGGATTATCGTACACGACGCCCTCCACCTTCCTTTGTCCCGTATTTATTTGGATCCCACAGATGTTGGACCTTGGCACCTCCTTTTCATGTTTTCACTTTGGGTTCTAGTCTTACCTGGCCGTGGGGGGTGGTAGCGGGGCCCGAGAAACTATGGCCCGATGTCGACGTTTCCTTCGAGGTGATTGGCAGGCCCTTCATGCCGAGCACAGGGATCGAGTTGCGAGTGCTTCTTTCACTCCACGTCGTACATCTCGGACTTCAGATGTGCCATCTTCCTATCGTCGTGCGGTTCATTTAGGTCGAGTGGGTGAGCTCTCTCGAGCGGTTCCGGCCCTCCAGCCATTTAATCTTGCTCCTCGGTCTTCTGCGACTGTTGAGATTCTCCGGGCTCTTCATCCACCAGCTCCTACCCCTCAGTCCCTCTCTATTCACACCTTCGAGCCGCCAAAGTGTTTGATCTTGGATCGAGACTCTTTTATTAAAGCCCTTACGACTTCTCCACATCTTTCAGTAGTGGGTCCTTCGGGCACTGTTTATGAGCTATTTCGCGACGTTTTGCCTCCGGAATCTGGTGCCCGAGGTTTTGATATGTTTTTTCGAGTTTGTTCCCTTATTGCGGCTGGCACTGTCCCTTCCCGTATTTGTGACCTCCTCACGGCCTCCCGCCTTGTAGCTGTCACCAAACCCAATGGGGGAATCCGCCCTATTGCAGTGGGCGAGGTAATGTACCGGTTGGTGGCTCGCGCCATCTGCATCCAGCTCCAGCCCGCTTTCCATGATTATTTCTCTCCTCATCAGTTCGGTTAGGCAACCCGGGGGGGTTGTGAGGCCGTGGTCCATGGGATCCGGGCTTTGTTAGATGCCCATCTCCTCCAGGTGGATGTTTCTAATGCCTTTAATACAGTGGATCGGAATGCAATTTTTTCGGAGCTTATGGCTGCACCTTCCCCGATTGTCCAGATATTTCCTTTTGTGAGAGCTTTCTATTCACTGAGCAGTAGCCTCTCTTTCTCCATTGATGATGATTTGGTCCCACTTTCCTCAACGACTGGCACTCGTCAGGGTGATCCTCTTGGGGGCCCTTTGTTTGCCCTAGCCCATTACTGCGCCCTCCGAGCTTCCGCAGCTGCTTATCCTTCATGCCTCTTCCCTTCAGTTGCAGATGACACACACATTATTGGTCCTTCGGATCAAGTTATACATGCCTATGATTTTTTCAAGGCTCGCTTCGCCAAACTCAATCTTTCGGTCCAGCCCTCTAAGTGTGTTGTTTAGTCCCCACGTCCTTTTTCTCCTCCTTTCACTCCCCCTCTTAGTTTTCAGACTCCTCCTCCTTCTGAAGGCCTTCGTGTGTTAGGTTGCCCACTTGGTTCCGATCCATACGTCACAACATTCCTTGATTCCGCTCTTCAAACAGATTTATCCCACGTGGACGACCTTCCTCACCTTTCTGATCCCCAAGTGGCCTTTGCTCTTCTCACACAGTGTTTCCCTCACCGGCCCTCCTACCTTACTCGGACTTCCCCTCCCACCCCATCCTTTGTGTCCTCACTTTTTGCATTCGATGATCGGCTTATGGATGTCCTCCATACTTTGTTGGGCCGTGGAGCTTTTGATCGCGAGTCTGGGCCTGTGGCACGCATCCAAGCCTCTCTTTTTGTCTCGGCTGGCGGTTTGGGTTTACTCTCGACGGCGCGTGTTGCTCCTGTCGCCTATTTGGGGAGTTGGTGTCTTGTTGCTTCCACTATTGTCTCTCGTTTTTTGGTCGGCGACACTCCTATTCTTGCGGCCGTGGTTCCTCGTGTTTCGGATGGTGAGCTCGCCTTCCAACGGTCCCTTTTGGATGCATCACGTTTTCTTACTCCGGCTGCTATCGAGGACATGCCGATTTTTTACACTCTCGTTACGACATCAGTTGCACGTGTTCAAGAATCCATTTCTGATCGGGTTGTCGCCGCTATTAAATCCGAGCTTCTTCAGGCGCTTCCTTCCAATTCTGCGCGTTCACGTTTTCTATCTTGTGGCGGACCTGGCTCTGGAGCTTGGCTATTGGCCGTCCCTATCTTATCCACTCTTCGTTTCACCCCTGCTCAGTTCACCACAACCCTTAGGTTCCGGCTTGGCCTCCCTCACCCACCTTTGCTTGGCTCACTTGTTTGCTCCTGCGGCCACGTTCTCGAGCCTGACGGGGTCCATTTGCTTCGTTGCTCCCACGGGGGCGAGTTTATTCATGCGCACGACACGATTCGAGACACCATCGCTACTGTCGCTTCTAAGGGGGGATTTTCTGTTCGTCGCGAGGTCTCTCACATTATTCCTTCGCGCCGGATGGACCTTGTATTACTTGATGGTGCGCGTCGTACATTTGGTGACATTGTTTTGACGAACCCTACCTCAACTACAGTCGTCAACCAAGCGGCTCGGCATATGGGAGTGGCTACCCGTGACGCAGCTAAAAGGAAAGAGCGTGATTATGCCCATCGCGACGCTATGGATGGCTTCATTCCGATGGCGGTCGAGATATTTGGTTGTTTGGGTGTGGCTTTGGACGAGTTTTTCCGTACTTGTGGTCAGCGCTCGTTCAAGAGGCAAGGACCTGGGAGCCCTCCTGTTTCTGTCCTTACTTCTTTTTATCGTCAACGTTTTTCCGTGGCCCTACGAGTGTTGGCTTCTATATTACTTCGATCGTCTATTGCCGTTATGTATTGACGGCGTGTTCCGGAACTTCCTCCTCGTGCTCCTCCGGGATTCGGGGAATTACGTGGTTGCATTCCTTAAATTCTTAGTTCTGTTGGGTGTTTTTTGCTACGTGTTAGTTTTTTCCTTTGATGGTTTGCTTGTTAGGTTTTACTTTTTTGGGTGTTTTCGACTTCCCTGCCATCCTTTCGTATTTTCGTAGTTTTTGCCTTGATTTTCCCTTCTGTTTATTCCCTTGTTATGTGGTTTTTTAGTTTTAGCAATGCTACTTCTTTTTGTTCCTATGGACTCAGATGGTTTACCATCGCGCTTTTTAATAAAGTCGGCCCCATGGAATCAATTTGCACAAGAATCTTAGTATATATTTTGGTCTTTCCATGTCAAAGGCACATGATCTATTTTAGTGAATTGTGACACGTGAAACATGTTTTAAAATTATCATGTCATGTACACAACATTTTATTTTCCTTATAATATGGTAAATCGGTAAAAGACGGAGATAAAATTCTCTGGTACATTTTATATTCGCCATTTCTAAACAAGTTTTAGCAAAATGTATCGATTGGATATGCCTGATAATAAAGAAAATGATGTTTTGTATTCCGGTGCATTATCCTCAGATGAGCTGTGGCATAAAAGATTAGGCCATGTGAACTATGACAGTATGAAGAAATTGGTCAATGCTGGCAAAATAGGAGTCACTCTGTCAAATCAGTCACCTAAAACGTGTGATGGCTTTGCATTAGGAAAAATACACAGATTACCGTTTCCTTAAGAGCCTGACCATAAATCTACTAAACTTTTGCAACTCATTCATTCTGATGTTTTCAGCCTTGCAAAGGTACCATTTGCCAGGGGATGAAATATATGGTTACGTTTATAGATGATTTTTCGAGATTTACTAAAGTCTACTTCATGAAGGCAAAGAGTGAAGTCTTCACTCATTTTCAACACTGTAAGGCGTGGGCGGAGAAACTACACGGTTTGCCAATTTTGGAGCTCAGATCGGACATTGGCGGGGAATATACGTCAAAAGAGTTTAAAAACCTCTTACTCAAGGAAAGTATAAGTCACAAACTAACTATTCTATACTCTCCGGAACAAAATGGGGTCTCAGAAAGACTAAATAGAACTATCAGAGAAAGCTCTAGGTCCATGCTTGCGGATAAGGACATGGATCCGAAATTCTCGGCTGAAGCATTAAATTGTGCAGTATATATCAAAAATAGGATAGGTTCAAGATCGGTATAAACTACTCCTTATGAGATCTGCAAGGGTAGAAAACCGGATGTTAGTCACTTCAAAGTCTTTGGAAGTAAATGCTTTATTTTGTCAAGCTCGTGTCGATTTTCGGCATTTCCGGGGCTTCATTCCACCTTGTATGGACTCTAGCATACGGAGAAGGGGGAGGACAGCCAGCCGGATCAGATCTTTATATTTTCACCCTGAAGCACTACGCAATTAAGTTCACCTTAACCGGAGGCTGAACGGCGGAGTAAGTCCGGTGCAAAGTGTGTGCTCTATTATATTGTGTGTTCTATGTAGCTCTAGTAGAGGGATACATTAGGAAACGACACGTAACCTTTGGGATTATCCCGTAGATCTTAGTGTTAGCTATCAGTAGGATGTCAGTTCAGGCCCAATACACAGGCAAAGCATTTATGACGTTGGGTCAAAGTTAGGCGGTTTCACGTCGAGTCAAAACTTTGTTGCCCTTTTGTGTATTATAGGAGGACCTTCGGCCGCTAATCCAGCCGAAACCAGTTGTCTATGTTTTAGCCCTGAGTGTAGAACAGACTGTCTTGTCTTGTGTCCGTGCGATAATGATTGCTGGACGCTGATTGGCTTACCACATTGCTTTGACTTTGGCACTTGTAGTAGGACAAACTCTAATTATATAAGGCACTTGGGGCCGGGGGAGACAGGGGGCTTTTTCAGTACTGAATCTTGAGAAAACCCACAGAGAATTAGAATCAACCTTTTCTGTTGGAGAACTTTTGCATTGTGTCGTTGACTCTATGGCCATCTTTGTTTTGAATTGTCTTTTGTGGAGACCGTAGCTCGGGTGGGTGGTTGGCACTATTCTCTCTTTGGGCGGTTTGGACTTTCGCTATTTGAAACTTAGAAGAGTCTTGTCGGATCCGTACGGCAGAACCGAGGGGTGAGGGAGACTCATACCTGTCTTCGCGGCCATTGGGAGAGTTTCCTTCTTTTGGGTTTGGTCATCTTTGCACTCCGGGGTATGTTTGCTTGCTTCACCATTATTGTTTACCTATATCTTATTACATTCTCTGGGGCAAAGTGATATTGTTAAATCTGAAAGAGCCGATTTTTATTGTTTCTATATTTCTGCGTGGGAGTTATTTGCGTACTCTTGTGGTCGTCGTTGGGTTTCTATCGTTAGTTCTTGTAGGCCGGATCAAACGACTATCCTTCCTTTTCTATTCTTTGGAGAGTGGTCAGGGGAGTAGCATTTATTCGGCTTCCAGTGGAAAAAGCAATCTGGGGGGGTACCGGGTACTTTCTCTTTTCCACTCCATTCCTTATTATTATCTATGCATATCCTTGGGGGGGTTAAAGAACAGAGATGGGAATGGTTACAGATCTGGGGAAACATCAGTGTGTGGAGTGGATTGCATGTTTTTCATGCACACCTCCTTCGACATCTTACCTGAACATTCCGGTTCTTAGGCACGCTCGACACTCGTCCGTAGGTTCCTTCGAATTCTCACGACCAAATGTGATCTCTCCACTAGGCGCTAGGTCATGCCATGTCACAAAAAGCCAAAGTGACCATTCCGGGATCTTGGCGATGATGTGCGCTGTTGGATAAGAACCAAAATGAAATCTCAGCCGTAATAAATACTTGCGCGATATTTGTTTCGCTGTCGAAACAAAATGCGCGGTATCTGTTTCAAAACCGTACCGTACTCCGTACATTACAAAATTGAATCTATGCATGTTGTATGTACTTTTAGTTCAATGAATTAGTTCACTCCTAAATAGTTAAATATCTATCAAACCCTATAGCATTTAGCATTGGTCCTAGACTAATAGGATAAAGCTGACCGCTACCGACCAACTAGACGGACATTAGGTACCACAATCAAATCCTGGGTCCTTCAAGTATCTTTTTAATAACCTACTACAAAACAACGTCTGTTGAACTAAGGCAGCCATGTTGAAACCACATTTACACCTAGAACATACTCTATAAATCTAGTAATTTCAACATAGTAAGCATTTTTCTTTTCTTTACTCAAGCTAAGCCTAAACATTCCTTCGCTACCCTTATCTGCCGTGAAGTAGACTTCATCCCCATACTTAGTTGTAAAGACTCCCTTTCTAGTGAAGGTTTCAAACTCTTTGTCATCTAACACAGACGTAGAGACAAGATTTTTACTCAGCTGAGGAATGTAAAGTACGTCAGAGAAGGTGAGTATGAAATTCTATGGGCTCCATTGCCACACAGAATTTGCAAATCAAAAGAAGCTAATCTAGAAAGTGCCGACTCAAAGTATATATAAACCCAAATGATTTACCCCTTTACAATAAGAACCCCATTACAGCTTCACCACTGTGAAAGAAGACTTTTGCGTGCTCAGTTCCACCACAGAATGCAAAGTTAAAATATGAGATTTTGACACATTCGCCCACTACGACTTTCCGTTAGAAATGCAGCCACCCATGTAGGCAAAAACTCTGACCGACTACACACATGTGTAGCTAGGACTCCTCTGAGTATGCAGCAACAAGAATCACGGAAATTGGTCAATTGAATTGATAGTTATGGCTGGCCAAAGTTTTCCATTTATACAAGGTGCTCCCTGGGAGAGGTAGCTACCTACCAGAAATATTCTAAGTCCGAAAACCACTCTCTAAGCCCCTTAGTACTAATGTACAAACCAATGACAAGACTGTAAAGTACATAAAGGTACAGGTGTTAGTGTATCTTTTGTACGGCCATCGTACGACATGGCCAAAATTTAACATGTGTCTTATCCGGACTTGTTCTTTTAATTTCCAGAATTCGTGCTACCAAACATTATCTCTCCACGTGGCTCCTGTTCATGCCACGATTGAAAAACAGTACCGTACAAGAAAGTACAAGTGTCGAAGTACTTTTTGTACCTACATTGTATGACATCGCCATAATGCGTCATTTGTCACTTTCGGATTTGTTGTCTTCCGTTCTCGAGATTCTTTAAACCTGTATGATGTTGCCACGTGTCATCCGGAGTGGCGACGTCTGCAATCATCCAAATTGTCCTTTCCGCGATGTCGGCCTAAACCATGGCTGTCTGATTTATATCGTCATTTAATACGGACCGTCAAAACAAATGTCCGTACTATTTATTTCGTCCAGTAATAAAAGTATAATTGTTTCTACACCCTATATACCGTAATCTAGTTAAATGGAAAACCCTACATGTAATTATTTAAATATCTATCAAACTCTATATGTCATAGCACTAGTCCTAGACTAAATGGACAAAGCTAACGGTTGTGGGATGTTTGACTGACGGTAGGTACCAGGATCAATTCTTGGGTTCGTCAAATACCTTTTTGCTAAGTCCACCAATTCTACACCCTGTCTCCATAGAGAGCCTAGGCAGCCATGGCTCTAGCTCCCTGTCTTGCCTTCAGTGATTACAACAAGTGTGGGGGCTTGGAGAAGGGAGTTAGAGGCAGACTGCCTCTACTCTTTTTCTATATTGAAACAGACCCAAAAAATACTCAAATATCAACAAAGTATAGATGTCTTACCATCCACTAAGACTTTGGGATCTATTGACCCCACGAGATCTGTAGTAACCACTCTCCCATCCCCAAAATCTATCCCTACAGTTCGGATCTTTCTTATCTTAGTAAAGAGACGCTTATCAGGGCACATATGCATGGATGCACCTGAGACAATTATCCATCCTTCTTGTGGAGCTTCCCGAATTTCTCCGAGAGCACACTTATGTTTCCAAGGGATCTCTTTATCCTCCAAGCTCTCATCAAGAAGAAGCTCCCCATCATCCTCCTCAGACGACTCCTCCTCGGTGTCTCCTTTCACTTTTGTGACCACAAGTGTCTTTTTCTTCCCTCCAAAAATACCCCCTCCACGGATCTCTTGGAGCCTCAGCTCCGACACCTTAACATAATCCGCTATAAAGTGTCCTAGTTTTTTGCAAAAATGACAAAGACCCTTTGGGGGCCTCGGTCCTCCAGACCGATATCTCTCTCCTTTGTACGGTTTCTTCTGATCCTTCACCCACCGGTTTGCTCCTCCTGCTAGAGCTTGGATGCTCTTTCCCCATCTCCTAATCTCAATTGTGTTTTCCTGCACAAGTATCATCCAGGCCACTGTGTTCCACTTCCATGAACTGTCAATCGTTTCCTATACTCGGTACACAATGTTTTCATACTCGTCGGGTAACTTCATGATGTGAGTGTTATCTTTCATCTTCATTGTACGTGGCCAAACGGCACTCTCTTGTAGAAATTAATGGTTATTTTAGTATTTTCTAGGTCTAAAATAAATTGTTGAAATGAGGTAATTAATATTTCACTTCTCTATTTTAATTATACTTTAAAGAGAGAGAGTGAGGATCAAAGGCACGCCATGGCTGCCGACATATTAAAGAAGTGGCAGATTTTGAAGTAAATGATAATTTACCAAAATTTTACCTAAGTACGGATATGAACCTACGACCTCTGTATTCTCTATAGCCGGACGTCCTTACCATTAAGGCGCTACGAAACGATACACGTGACGGATTTCAAAGATATATAAACATTAACAAAACGGCTAATTAACACCAAAATAAAGAAGAGGAACAATTTATGCACGTACACGAATCTGAACCGTGTAAAATATATTTTGATCGAACGGCCAGTATTAAAGCCACCACTCGAAGTGAGCTTTTGGCGGCATTCGGGGATAGCGTCACGCGCTGCCACGTGGCCCCCCATTATTTGATAGCGTAGAAGATGGGAGGAGGAACCATGGCTCCCAATTTGAGAGGTGTTACCTTGTAGACTATGTCGTACAATAGACGTACAATAAGTACACCGCCCATTGTACCTTTTTGTAATATATAGTGTTCCTATTGGTCTAGGATTTAGTAGTAGGTAGTCATGAGTAGGCAGACCTAGACTTAGTGATATTTAGGTACCTCTCTCTAAGAGAGCTTGAAAATATATATGTCATTTTTGACCAGCATGACTTACTGATCAGGGGAGCAAATTTGGAGATTCTTTTTAATAACGACTCTAAGGATTCTTGCATTCATTGAGGTGAAGATGGTCAGAGTTTTTTCCTGTCAGGGTGACAAATATTCTTGCTGAAACATAAAGGGGTCAGGGTTATCCTAGAGGCTTCATGTGAGCTACCTACTTTGAGGACCTATGGAGGTCCCAGAGTTGGAAGTTATAGGCCTACTTTCTAGGGTACCCATCTTCAACAGAACTGGCTTCATATATTGGGAAAGTATGATGACAAGAGCTCTATGTGAGAAAAGGTTTTGGGGAATAGTGAGTGGACGGGTGAGGCGTCCAGTAATTCTTGGGATCCCTCGAAGGTTAGGAGGAAGCAGATTCACTAGAGATGCATATCCATCTCCAACAGAGGAGACAAAGGAAGTGGAGGTGGTGGACAAAGGAAAGGAGAAAGAAAATATCACACAAATAGCAACCGGTTTGGCATTCATATCACCTATTACGAGGAACGAGGAGAATGATACTGATTCCTGGGACTACAACAATATGGCAGCAAAGCACTTCATCTTCTGCCGTCTTACTCAAGGGCTTGCATCTCCTCATATGCACGTAGAGAGGGCATCCGATCTTTGGGTGGCTCTCATAGAGATGTACCAAAGTGGTACCATTCAGCAACAACAGCTGGCTGATCAAAAAATTAACGCATACGTATCCAAAGTGGGGAAGAATTTGGATTTTTGTAATGAGCTTGCAACACTTTTCATGGAGTTGGAGAGTGCTGGACAGGTTGAAACAGAAAAGATGAAGGTTAACGGCTTGCTCATGAAGTTACCAGATGAGTTCGAGAACATAGTCAACCGTGTGCAAGACTTGCCGGACTCAAAGTGGATATGGAGTTCAGTGGTAGGGATGATTCTCGTTTGGGAGAATACAATTGAGATCCAAAGGGGAGGAAAGAGTGGGCAAGCCTTGGCTGCTGGAACCGATTGGAGGAACAATGATTCTAGTAAACCTGTCGGACATTATGGAGGGGGGGGGCAGAAAAATCAGATTGACGAGTAAGGACCAAGGGCTCCCAAGGGTTTATGCCACTTTTGTAAGAAACCAGGGCACTATATGGCAGAGTGCACTAAGTTAACCGAGCTGTGGTTAAAGGAGGGGCAGACAGGTGGACACCCAAGAGGAAAAAAAAGGCCCTTCTGACACAGGTACATGAAGGGGAATCCGTGGACGAGGACGATGAGCTCTTATTGGATAAGGAGTTGGAGGCGAAAAACGAGGTCAAAATTCCACGAAAGCAGAAATGTGCTTTCGTTGGATTCAAAGGTGAAGCAAGATGGATTGTAGATTCAGGTGCCTCCATGCACATGTGTAACGATAAACACGTGTTCACTAAGATAATAAAGATTCCCACCGTAAAGATAGAGTATGGGGATGGGAGGATAGTCACTACTACTCTTGTAGGATTGGTAGATCTGAAAGTGTTAGTAGAAGGAAAGACATCTATAGTTACATACTCCGATGTATTGTTTATTCCAGAGCTGAACAAAAATCTCTTCTCTACATCCATATTAGATGATAAGGGTTTTGATACTATCACTAGGAAAGGAGTCTTTACTACTAGTTTTGAGGATAATTTCACAGCTGAAAAAGGTAGCCAAGGGATGTTAAGTCTGATTTTCAGCAATAAAAAGGAGAAACTTTATTACGCCGGTATTAATGATATAATGTTGTGGCATAAGAGGCTTGGGCATGTGATTCTAGATAACTTGAGAGAGATGAAAAATATGGGAGTAGTGGAAGGGATTTAGTTTGGTGAGAGTGAGAATCTAAGTGATTGTAGTGGATGTTCTCAAGGCAAAGCACATAGGTTACCCTTCCCAAAAACTGCCACCTATCATAGAGAAAAGATTCTACATTTAATACACACATGAATTTGGGGATTGGCCAAAGTGCCTTCACCCAGGGGAAAGAGATTTATGATGTCTAACATTAATGATTGTGAAACTCTGCGACCTCCATTGGCCCCTCATAGTATGCATATCCAAAAGAAGTTAATCTAGATAGTGCCGACTCCAAATTGATATAAACCCAAGTGACTGACCCCTTGACAGTCAAAACCCCAATATAGATTCACCCTTGTGAAATAACACTTTCTGTGTGCTCAGTTCCACCACAGAATGCAAAGTTAGAATATGAGATTTGGACACATTCACCCACTTTGACTTTCCCTTAGAAATGCAGCAACCCTGGCAGACAAAAACTCTGACCGAATACACCCGTGTGTAGCCTGGACTCTCTTGAGTCTGCAGCAAAAAGAATCACTGAAAATGGTCAAGTAAATTGATAGTTATGGCTGCCCAAAGTTGGCCATTTATACAAGATGGTCTCTAGGAGAGGCGACTACCTAGTAAAAATATTCTAAGTCCTATTCTCACTCTAAGACCCTATCTACTGACGTACGGCACCAATCACTTTACTGTACCGTACGGATAAGTACAGGTGCCGGTGTACTTTTTGTACGACAATCGTACGATATGGCTGAAATGTCGACACATGTCATATATCTATTTGTTTCCGTAATCTCCGGTGGCACCGCAATCCAATGTTGACGTACCACGTGTCATCCTATGTGGCGATGACCGCAAACCGCCAAAAGTACATATCTCGTGATCGCGGCGCTTATCGCGACTCTCTGATCAAATCCGGCTACATTTCTAGCCGTTGAAAATGGACGCCCGGTATTTGTTTCGCGGTCGAACCAAAAGCGTGGTATCCGTTTCTATAAAGAAATTTGTACTCCGTACTATATATAACTGTATCTATGGAATACGTATATATTTCCAGTTAAATGAACTAGTCTACGTGTAACTATTTAAATATTTATCAAACCCCATATGTCGTAACGCTAGCTGTAGGCCAAACGGCTAAAGTCGCCGGCTAAGGGGCAGATTGACGGACGGTACGTACCAGGATCAATTCCTAGGTCCGTCAAGTACTTTTTGGTAAGTCTTACTAATTTACCCCCTGTCTTCTCTAGAGAGCATAGGCAGCCATGGCTCTAGCTTCCTATCCAGCCTTCAGTGACTACAACAAGTGTGGGGGCTTAGAGAGGGGAGTTAGAGGCAGACTGCCTCTGCCTTTTTCTATCTTACTACAGACCTAGAAAATACACAAATTTCAACAGATTGGTCTAGCTATTCCAGGGTGTATTTTTTGAAATATAGGTTAGAGGCTCATGAATGTCTTGAACAATATAAAGCATGGAGTGAAAGACTATATGAAACCCCAATCAAGAGAGTTAACAGTGATAATGGTGGAGAGTATACCTCTAACTAGTTTGAGGTTTTTAAGAGGGAAGATGGAGTCCAACACCAAAAGACAGTTCCACAAAATGCACAACAAAATGGGGTAGCTGGAAGATTAAATAGAACACTACGTGATAGTGATAGAAGTATGTTGTCAGATAAGAAGATAGGAAAAAGGTTTTGGGCTGAAGCAACAAACTGTGCTAATTACCTCAAAAATAGAGTTCTTACTTCAGCGGTAAAAGGCCAAACACCTTATGAGAGATGGACAGCCGGAAACCAGACATATCTCAGTTAAAGGTTTTCGGCAGTCAAGTGTTCAGTCTAGATACAGATTGGTCTAATTGGACGCTATATCCTAAAGGAAAATTGGGGTACTTATTAGGATATGCTGAGGATGTAAAAGGATACAGAGTGTATGATCTAAAAAAGGAAGATATTATCTTAGCAAAGCATCTAGTTGTTATGGATGAAGGAAAGTCTGTGGATCCCTTCAAGTATACAAAGTCAATAAAATCAGATTTGAGTCAAAAAATTCTGATACTTTGAGCTTCCTAACTATCCAGGTTTTAGAGAAGATGACATACATACAGGTACAAATCAGACGGAGAAGGACTCGGCCGTGAAAATTCCAGTGAGAACTCTACCCAAAGCGGAAGACGTGGTGGAAATTGATTCGGAATCGAGGGACAGGGGAGAAGCCAAGATTATTCGAAAGAACCCACGGGAACCATATATTCTAACCACAGATTTTGAGGGAGGAAAGAGAAGTAGCTAAAGGTTGCAAGAAAAACAGGTTAATAACAAGGTAACTAAATTATCTCATCCGGATGAAGCTCTGACGTATGGAGAGGCGATGAGATGTCAAGAAAGGAATCGGTGGAAGACAACCATCAATGAGGAGATGGCCTCAATTATGGTAGCCGATACTTGGGAGTTGGTAGATTGTCCACCTAACCAAAAAAAAATTGATTGTAAGTGGGTGTTTAAATTAAAACTGAACCTATATAACACCATTGAGCCCTACAAGGCCCGTTTAGTGGCTGAAGGATTCACACAGAAAGAGGGAATTGACGACGAGGAAACCTTTGCCCCGGTCATCAGATTTCCCTCCGTCCGCATACTTCTCAATTTAGCATCAACAAAAAACATGGAGGTGCACCAGATGGATATCAAGACAGCCTTTTTGCATGGAGAATTGAAAGAAGAGATCTTCATGCGACAACCCAAACGATTTGTGGAGCAAGGAGAGGAGAGTAAGGTATGTTTGCTGATTTAATCTCTTTATGGTTTGAAACGGGCCCCCCGACATTGGAATAAGAAGCTTGATGAGTTTCTTACTGGTTTGGGATATATCTGGATCAGCTCAGATCACTCCATCTATGTTTTTGACGACGAGGAAAGTATTATTTTTATTGCAATTTATGTTGATGATTTGTTTGTTCTAAGTAAATCAATGGACAAAATTAATAAAGTGAAAACGGATCTTAAGGGGAGAATTGGATGAATGATATGGGGGAGGCAAGATATATTTTGGGAATTCAAGTAGAAGAGACCAAGTAAAAATGATTATAAGACTCACTCAGAAAGATACAATAGGGAACATGTTGGAAAAGTTTCAGATGGATAAGCCTAATAGTTGTACAACTCCAATGGAGTTGAAGAAAAGAAGTGAGGGGAGTGTGGAAGGAGTCATAATCTTAGACGAGGAGTTAGGTCCGAAAAAACAGAAGTTCATGCAGACAATTCCTTACATGCAAGTAGTGGGAAACCTAATGTATTTTATGAATTGTACTCGGCTGGAGAAGGCTCTACTTGTAAGAGTGCTGAATAGAAGTTTAGATGCTCCCACTAAGAGAGATTGGGAGGCAGCTAAAAGAGTCTTTAGATTTTTGATAGGAACTAGGGATCTATGGTTCCATTTGGGTAGAGGGAATACTGACATGGTGATTTAGAGTGATGCCGCCATATGGTGATGTTTACGACGTGATTTAGATATGTATTGACGGGGGACGGATGGTTGCAGGAGTAGCAAAAAGAAAGGTTATTATTTATTCCACCATGTCGAGTACACGCCTTCGCCGCATCAGAATTGATGTGGGTCGAGTCGTTTGAAGCTTCACCTAAAGTGGTGTGCAATTTTGCGTAAAGCGAATCCTTATTTACCCGCCAAAACATCTTTTTAAAGCCAAACACGGACACGACCGCTTCTTAAAGAAAGTAGAAAACAAAATAATTTAATTAGAGTATAGACTAGATAGCAAGATGGTAGCAAACATGATGACCAAACCTGTGCCTTCCCCTAAGCTAATTTTCTTCAAGGAGAAGTGTCATGTGAAATTAAAGAGTGACTAGAAAAAAAGGGGAGTGTAGAAATTAATGGTTCTTTTAGTATTTTCTATTGTTTTACAACCACAGTTGCAGGTGGAGGTCCACTAGTAGTAGTGGATGTAGACATAGACTTCAGCAAAAGCTACCAGAAATCCTATCAAAATACCAACTTTGATATAACACACAAAGTGCTCACAGTTTCCAAATATCACCAAAATCCATGATATTTCGAATCACATGGAGTCTGCCAATTCCCAAAATTGCAGCTCAATTGAACCACTATATCATAATATACAACACTTGGAAGTTTGCCAAAAACTATCCCTTAGAGAGTTAGATCTCAATAATGGATAGATACAATTTTGGCTAAGTCCTGACTTTATACTCACAAAGAGTATCAACTGAAAACTAACTAATCCGATGTCTACACCTGAATAGTAGTACTGTACTACACTACGACAAGGTACCGAATCAGTACACTATTTGTACTGTGAGTACCTCCAAACCCTATTTGACTACTAAACAAAAATATACTTAGTGGAACACTACATTCTAATCCGCTAAGTTAAAACTTCAGATATGCAAATAGATTCCCGTACAGTAGTGTTCAAGGTGCTTAGTCAGTAGTGGATGCTAGCGTCCAGCCGATTGTTGATCAAGTGCTCCAAGTCACCTGAGGTTCTACAAAGTGATGAGTCATTTGTGGTCCCACGTGAATCTCGTATATTCACTCGATTCACATCTACAACCGTCGTTGAATATTGTACCAATATCTTTGCGGACAATCGGTTGAGTCTCCGTCCGTCCGATTCTTCAACAGTATATGTTCAATGTGTGACGCGTGGTAAAGTGTGTCGGCGCTTTCTCGAAAAACCCGTATGATGTTCATTTTTTGAGGCGTGTCCCTGCAAAAGTACAATACACTCAAAAGTACTACTGCTAATGTCACACTCAATCACGCAAGTATTACAACTTACCTAGACCAAAAGTATTCCAAGTACTTGGTCTCTCCTCACAGCTCTGTTTACTGAGTATTAAGATTTCTTATTTCAAATCTCCCCTAAATCTTTAGACTCACTTACTCACTTAAACCAAGAGACTCTCTCGAATACTTCAACTTAGGAGCTGAAGAGCTTTAGTCATCACATCAACCACCATCTTTTCATCCGGTAAATAACTCATTTTTATCACTCTTGCAAGCACATTTTCTCTCACAAAGTGCAATCTGACATCCATATATTTGCTTTTAAAATGATGACTAGGGTTAGAGGCAATGGCAATTGCTGCCTGGCTGTCACACTAGATAACCTGAGGACCCGTTTGCATATACCCAAGTTCCTACAAAGTGGCCTTAACACATAGGAGTTCCTTGAGAGCAAAACTGGCTGCCATATATTCCGACTCCATCGTGGACTGAGCGGTAACCTTCTAATATTTGATGCTCCAGCAGCAAGTTCCATTCCGAATTTTGAGAACTAAACCGGTTGTTAATTTTCGGCTTGGCATATCTCCATAGCTGCATCGCTTCGAGTCTGTAATTTCACCTCTCCTCCTCCGAGTATAAGCTTGAGGTTTCGGGTACCTGCCAGGTATCTTAGAACCCTCTTTGCTACATCTCAATCTGCTCTTTTAGGATTCCAAAGACTCCTACTTAAGACTCCTACAGCTGCAACGATGCTAAGCCTCGTACAATTCATAAAATAAATAAGACTTCCCACTACTTGTCTATACGGCTTTGTAGCTATAAACACCTCCTCTTCTGACTCTAAGCTTTCACTAACCATTATGCTTGAGTCTGATTCACTCCCCTCCAATTTCTGCCTAACTTCCATGGGAGTTACTGATCCCTTCACATCCTTCATCTCAAATTTTTCAAGCATGTTCCCTATAGCTTCTTTCTGGGTTAGCATAATCAATCTGTTATTTCTATCCCTTTCAACCTGTATGCCCAGGATATATTTAGCCTTACCAAGGAACTTAGACCTCAAAGCTGCTTTAATACGATTTATTTCATCTATGGATTTGCTTATTAGTAAATGATCATCCACATATACAGCGATATAAAGAATCCCATCTTCCCCTTGTAAGACATATACTGAATGATCTGAACTGATTCTTTTTAATCCTAGATTAGTTAGAAATTCATCTAGCTTTAGATTCCATTGTCTGGGGGCTTGTTTCAGCCCATCAGAGATTTTTTTTGTTTACAGACTGACTTTTCTTTTCTTTTTTCTTCATACATTTCAAGCTGCTGCATATAAATAGTTTCTTCTAACTCTCTATGCAAAAAGGTTGTCTTAACATCCATCTGATGAATTTCCATGTTAACTATAACAGCTAAACTCAACAAAGTTATGACAGTAGGAAATCTGACGACTGGGGAGAAGGTTTCCTCTAAGTCAGTACCTTCTTTCTGGTTGTACCCTTTGGCCACAAGTTTGTCCTTATATCTTTCGATAGTGTTGTCCTGATTCAGTTTTACTTTGAAGACCCCTGACCCGACCCCAAATCTCCATCATCGAGGCAAACCTGAATTCATAAAAACCACAGCAGTTTCCCTCCTTAAAAACATGTACGGATTGTGTAAAATAGAAAGAGAGTTGCAAGTAAAACGTTAGCGGCCATAACAAAGAAAATATTTAAAACAAAGGAACAAGAAAAAGTACAAAGTACATAAGGGGAACAATGGAAAAAAGGACAGAGGACAAAAGAGACTGTCGTGAACTTAAGTTCAATAATAAGGAACTGAATGATTAACATTGTGAGACGCTTGAGTTTTATAGATGAACTCAAGCGTGTACGACGCACTATACTAAGTGGAGGTATAACTAATCAAGGTACAACTAATCTAGGTACACCTAATAAGTGGAACTATGACTAATCTAGGTACATCTAGAAGTGGAGGTACAACTAGGTAGAAAGATTCTAAATGTTTAGTGGGAATCTTTCTACGCAAAACACTATGTACAAACAAGTATAGGAACACTAAATAAAGTGGTACACTTAAGACTTAGTGTTCTAGGACTTAAACGTCATGAAGTATCGAACTAAAAAGAGTAATTCAATAGTATAGTGGAATTACGAATTCCAACAGCAAGCACAAAACTTCAGACCGTCTTTTTGCTGACGTCACTGCCAATATCAGACTCTTGTACTAGCTTGTTGTTTGTTGTCATTTTTTGTGACATACCTCTTCATTGAGACCTATCATAGTGCTGGCAGAATCATCGATACGAGAACAAAATATTCCCACATTGAGCGTATAGAACTTTATGGTCTTCTCAAGCTTCCCAACACCATCTATGCGATTTGCAATAATAGAATCGCATGTGTCTTCTGGTTTGACGTCATAATACTTAACACATGGTAAGGTGTAAGGAAGGTTTCCTCGCTTGATGCACACCTGGAAGACAATTAGATTGAAAAAGTATACGCTGTTAGTAGTCAACGTGAATCCTCAAATTTGAAGTGCGTTTACTTTCGTTTTAGAATTTTTCATTTGAAAAAAATAGCTAAGAGTTCTCCAAACCTGCTGAAAAGGCTGGAGGTCATTGCAATCAAGATCTGGGTTTGGCGAGTCTGGTCCGAAAAGAGCGGTCAGATCAAACATATCTTTAATCGAATCACAAGTGTCATCCTGCAAGCAAAAACACATAACTAAATATCTCTTAGTTAAACATAGCTTACGATTAAAAATCATGCGGAGCATTATGAAGTCAATTTAAAAAAATGAATGTAAATCTAGAAAAATTCTTAGTACTCTCAATCGTAAGTAGTTTAAGCAAAAAAAGTGCAAGAATTGGTAGACGTATTCCACCGCAAAAAATACAAATATAAATTGACATCAATTATATGTTGGAGAAAGCACCATGTTGTCTTCCCACGCAAATGCTACAGCAATGTAAAAAAATAACTGACCTTAGCCACGGTGTAAGGAAGAGAGCAGTTGCGATAAGCAGTCACATTAACAACTGTTCCAGGAGGCAATGGGACGCTGCAGTTCAGTTTCTGCAGTACAAAAATAGTCCAATCAATTTCCCCGAATGTATAAAAGGAGGTAAATCATTCACATAAACTTTCACCTCGACTACACAAAAAGGTCAACCAAATATCAATATATTAAACCAATTTTTTCTCCCAACTCTTAGGCTCACAAAGTTTTCTCTCAATAAATCTCTTACTTACTATACAGAATTTCTACTCGCTAGCTAAGTGGTCAAAGCAATTACCATATCGGACGTTCTCTACTACTCACAAGTGACAAACAACACTGGGACATAAACAAAGAGACGAACACGCTTACGCCTATCAAGACACGTTTTACCAAATCATAACGTGCGTTGGAAGGGAGGAACGGTACCAAGTGCTACGCACAAAAAAAAAAACATACTTTCCAACATTACGTAATACTAAAACATCCACATTGATCCGCACAATGTATTCCAATATTCCCCCTCTCATTGTGGGTATCATCACAACCTGTCACAAAAAGGCCTTAGGTTGTCTTCCAATAAATACATCACACGTGGCAGTCTCAGTTAACATATCTGCTTCTTCCTCAACTGTAGGTACAAAACTGACCTACTAACTTTTTAGTATTCACTATATCCCTGTTTTACCTGATTTTGATTTGCAAAGTCAATTCTTGTAATTCCGTACACATTGGCGATAGTATTGCAAGTCACATTTCCACTATCTGGCACAGTATAATTGTTTTGGGCGTCTCCGAGGATGACAGCTGCAAAAGTGGACCATCGTGAACTAGATTAGAGCTTCCATACAAACGTCCTGTAGCTAACAACAACTGAATGTGAAAACAAATAAAACTGTTTTGGTCATTGAAAGCACTTCTAAATATCCATCTGCGGTTTCCTTTTGCGATTTCCAATCTACTTTCTGTCACGTTAGCACCATGGTACACGTGGCACACAAAAAAGTTCCTTCGTTGTTTACTTTGTTACGAAATAAGGCAATTATATGTACGCTAATTCTTGCGTTGACAATTGTATAGAAAAATATGTACGATTCGTAAAAATGTACAATTTTATTGATATGACTACTTGGAATAATTGCCAGTAATTGTTCGAATGTATAATTACCCTATGACTTGGCACACGTGTGAGTTCGTCACTATGTACTGACCTGACACACACGTGAGAAGGCTCTCCACCTCGTTGGCCGCATAGCCCATAGGGCAAACGCAAATGTAGGTTCCCGAATAAAGCGCAGAATTCACGCAAATGTCAACGCCACATGGATTTTTGGAGGTGAAAGTGCACGGATTGGCTGCAGGGCACATAAAGCATAAATTTCCATGTAAGAAAAGGCATCAGATATAACTATGATAAAAAATGAACTCACCGATAAAAAAAAGAACTTAACCACCCACAAGAGGAAACTCACAGAAGATCAACACTCAACAAAGAACAACACCATAAAGATTCATCACCAATACTAGAGTCTCGTTCAAATACACGTACAACAATTGGAAGACCAACCTAGCTTAACTTACTCATAAACACAAGAGACACTCAACGAAACATACTATGGGTCCAACACTTTCACATAACAAGCCCAACACAACCCAAACTAAACGTGTGTAAAACTGTGTGTACGGTACGAACGCGAAGGGTAATATGGACGAGACAATACTAACCATTACATATAGAATGCGCACGTGAAAACTTGACCAGTTCACTGTTTCACACAATGTACATTCTAACATTCCCCTCTCATCGTGAAAATCCACACCGCCTTTCAGAGTAAGCCTAAGTTTCGCCTTCCCCTATCAAAGAAATAGTGCTTAGCTCATTTCTTTGGCTTAAATCCTCCATAGGTTACAATCTCATAGCTAAGCTCTTTCTGCGACCTGCCTGAGTGAGCACTTTTTGCCTAACTCTGTGTCGTTTATATCAGAGACAACCCTAAAACTTGGAACAAACCAAGTTTCCATGTAGAGTAATCAACATGCGAATTCTTAGTTTAAATAGAAAAATAAGTGAAAGTGGTAAAACATAAAAAAATGGTTTCTTGAAGAATTAAAAATAGATAGTTGTTGTGTTGATTTCAAACCCATGCAAAATATTAATCTTGATAGAGAATTTCTTGAAAGTCCTTACCCAAAGCTTACAATATAGGTGATTTTTAATAGCCAAAAAAATAACCTAATACTCACAAACATACAGGCCAAACACTATTTAACATACCAAGCCAAAAATAACTGAAACTAAACGTGCGTAAGGCCGTTTGTACGATACGAACGCGAAACGAAGCATGCACGAAACAATATTGAGCATTACATACAAAAAACGCACGTGAACACAAAACGGATTCACTACAGTGTAATTCCACTAATTTGCAAATGCACAACTTAATAAATAACGATACTCCAGACTAACCGGAGTACCAGTGTAAAAGTGTGAGGACTACACCTAGAGCACAAGTTTGCGTGCCATCCCTGTTGGCGACCGCCACGAAGTCGCTGCCACATTGGCACCGATTGGTTGCGCCGGACACAATGCAAACGCCGTTGCCGCATGGATTCATAAGACCCGGACCACTGGCCACTTAGAGCTTATTCCGTGCAAAATTGTTTAGCCTACAAGGGTCGCTTGCATAAATGAGAGAGCGCACATGTAAACACCAATCCTAACAATTTATTAATTTTTGGTTGGCGGATAATTCTTATGATACAATTGGGGTTATTAATCTCACAGGGGTATAAAATCGTGCAACAAAATCTAAATTTTGGTTCTTCAACGTACTTTTTTGTATAGAAATGAAATATTGTATAAAGGAACAAAAAAAGATTAAGTCATTTTGGAGAAGAATTTAAAACTTGTAACTAGAACATACACTACTTTTGAATACCTATGGTTCAAAAATTCTCAAAACTTGGTGTTGATGATTTTACTAACAAAGTAGAAAGCGAAATTTATCTTTTGAGCCGCATATTGTGGAAGATAATGTGGATGGTAATGACCAAGGGCAGGTAAGCTCTTACTTGAAGTATTCACAATTGGTAAAAGTGCTGGCAAAATGTTTATTCCCTAAATTCCAAGTCCTCCCGTAATTTTTAATCTCATGTAACCTTTGTCGCCCCAATTCGGGCCCCAAGAGTTTTGGATGAGCCAATAGGGCGGAGAATATGTAAAATCATAGCCAACCACAACGACCGCGTGATCCACTCCACCAGAAAAACAGTCTTCATCATCAAACACTCCTTGGGGAAACAATGCCAGGGCTACAAATCAAACAAGGCAGATACATTTAAGAGAAGCCTTTTTGGGATAAATTGACACTATTTATTTGAAAATAGAAATAAAAGGACAATTGTCTTCAAGAGATTAGAAAAGTGGAAGTTGGCGTCAACTATTTGATTGATCGGAAGGAGTTTACGCAGACACGATCGCGCAAAAAAAACACGAAGAGATGGTTTTCCACAAATCACAAGAGTGAAAAAAACAGTAAGGGGACAGAAATAAAAAAAAACTCCAATCCCTGCAGAAGAACAATACACTCAAAAGTACTATCGCTACTGTCACACTAAATGAGGTAAGTATTATAACTTACCTAGACCAAAAATATTCTAAGTACTTGGTCTCTCCTCACAGCTCTGTTTACTGAGTATTAAGATTTCTTATTTCAACATTTTTTAGGTCTAAAATGAATTGTTGAAAAGAGGTTATTAATAGTTCACTTGTCTATTTAAGTTATACTTGAAAGAGAGAGAGTGAGGATCAAAGGCACGCCATGGCTGCCGCCACATTTAGAAAGTGGCAGATTTTGAAGTAGATGATATTTTTCCAAAATATTGCCAAAGTCAGGATTTGAACCTACGACCTCTGGATTCTCTATAGCCGCGCGGCTTAACCGTTAAGGCGCTATCAAACGATACACGTGACAGATTTCAAATATATATTATCATTAACAAAATGGCTAATTAACACCAAAATAACGAATAGGAACAATTCATGCACTTACGCGAATCTGAACCGTGTAAAATATGTTTTGATCGAACCGCCTGTATTGGCGCTACCACTCGTAGTGAGATTTTGGCGGCATTCGGAGATAGCATCACGCGGTGCCATGTGGCGCCGCATTATTTGATAATGGAGAAGATGGGAGGAGGAGCCATGGCTCCTAATTTGAGAGGTGTAACGTTGTAGACTATATCGTACAATATACGTACAATAAGTACATCGCCCATTGTACCTTCTTGTACTATATAGTGTTCCTATTGGTCTACGGTTTAGTAGTAGGTAGTCGTGAGTATGTAGACCAAGACTTAGAGATATTTAGGTACCTCCCTCTACGAGAGCTTGAAAATATAAATGTCATTTCTGACCAGCCATAGCTTAATGCTCAAGAGAGCAAACGCGAAGATTCTTTTTGCTAACGACTCAAGGGAGTCTTGCCTTCATTGGGGTGAAGGTGGTCAAAGTTTTTGTCTATCAAGGTGACATATATTCTTGCTTAAACACAAAGGGGTCAAGGTTATCCTAGAGGCTTTGTGTGAGCTGCCTACTATGAGGACCTATGGAGGTCTCAGAGTTGCATCTCCATCCCATATACAAACTAGAGAGATCATTACACTAGTCTAATTTCTTTCCCCCTTTGTAAGTATAATACCCTAACTTATGCTTTGCGAACTGGAGCTCGTGAATAGTACTAGCTCTATAGATCTCCAGCAAACTCACCCACAACTCCTCGGCCTTGTAAGTGTGAAGGTGGGGGGTAGTCAAAGCTTGAGAGAGAGGTCTTAAAATGAAGTTTTTGGTAGCCATGTTGATGTCTTCCCACGTTTGGGTATCATTCTCCGCGCTCCGGACGCCGTGGTAATAGGGGCAATGGGAGTGAGAGGCATCTCCTTCTATTTTTGTTTTTCGGACACACTGCTGTCCCCATCATCTTCCTCCGCTGCTGGAGCAGATGCTACTGCAGAAAACCTTATTCTGTAGAAACTAATGGTTTTATTAGTATTTTCTAGGTCTGAAAAGAAATATAGAAGTCGAGGCAGTCTATCTCTAACTTCTCTCTCCAACTCTCAAACTTGTCGCAGTCACTGAGAAATTGGAGAGGAAGCTAGAGCCATGGCTCCCTTGGCTATCCTGAGGTTTACGGGAATTTTATATTAGGGTTTATTTATTTATTTAAAAGGTATGTGCCGGCGGCAGGATTTGATCCTTGTACCTACCGGCCGGCAGACAGGAAACAGCCGGTAGCCTTAGCCGTTAAGTCTAGCAGTAGTGTTACGTATCATATAGTTTGATATTTATTTAAATATGTATACGTGCGATAAACCATTTAACTGAAATGAATTACGGGATACATAGATCCAGTAATGTATAATGTACGACTTACGGTACGGACGAAAATCAGTATCGCGCATTTGTTTCGTAAGTGAAACAAATGCCGCGCATGTATTTATTACAGCTACGATTAAATCCGAATTTAATCGGACGGCCGGGATTAGCGCCGAGATCGCGGAGGAAGATTTTGGCGGTTTGTGGCCATCGCCACATCGGATGACGCGTGGCGAAATTCCGTTGGAGTGTGGAATCTCCGAAGATTATGGCACCGAATCCAGATTTCACATGTGTCGACATTTTGGCCATGTCGTACAATGTCCGTACATAAAGTACACCGGCAGCTGTACTTTTGCGTACGGAACTCAATTCTGATTGGTTTTGTACATCAGTAGATAGAGTATGTGAGAGAGATAGGACTTAGAAAAATTAGAAGATAGGACCCCCTCTCCCAGAGAGCTTCTGTACAAAAGGTCAACTTTGACCCTCCATAACTTACTGCTCAGGGGAGCAAATTCAGAGATTCTTTTTGCTACCGACTCAAGGGAGTCTTGCCTTTACAAGGGTGGAGGTGGTCAGGGTTTTTGTCTTCCAGGGTGGCAGTTATTTTTGCTGGAACACAAAGGGGTCAGGATTATCCTAGAGGCTTCTTGGAAACTATCTAATCTGAGGACTTATGGAGGTCTCAGAGTTTCATATTCCACCTAACCCGGGTGGAGTTCCCTGAGGTGGACGTTTAAGTTGTCCATTGACAATACCCTAATATCGTTTTTAGCAGAAAGCCTTCTCATCATGGCTTCCGAATAGATGAGCCCATATCCATTAAAGATGGGCACCATAGAGGGTGGACCCTTAACATGCAATTTCGTACCCTCCAATGGACTAATGCATTTAGGAATCCTCTATATAGTTTTTAACAAACCTACTTTCACAAACAACCACTACTGCCCCAGCAGACAAACTAAGAATCTGACTGCACACCTGTGTAGTCTAGACTCCCTTGAGTCTGTAGCAGAAAGAATCCTTAAAACGACCAACCTCTTGATAAGTTATAAGGCGGCAAAGATTCAAAGTTTATAGGAAACTCTCTAAAAGAGAGGTGGCTACCTATCACATTACCCTAAGTCCTAAACCCCTCTCACAACCCTTATCTACTGATGTACAAACTAATCACATGACTCTAAAGTATAGAAAGTTATTACGGCTGATAAATGATGAAATTGATAGACTTCAAGAGTATTTTCTAGGTGTAATATGTTAGTATAAAAAGAAAAGGACAGACAACCTGCCTCCACCTCCTCTCTCTAGCCCCCATACTTTTTGTAGTCACTGAAGGACAGAGAGGGTAGTTGATCCATGGCTGCCTAGTCCAACAGGCAGTTATTTTTAGTAGGTTACTCTAAAAATATATACGACAGACCCGGGATTTGATCTAGGTACCTACCGGTCGTCACACTAACCAACAGAGGTCAATTCTATCCTATTAGACTAAGATCAATGCTAAATGCTATAGTATGTGACAGATATATATACATTGAGAAAGGAACAAATTCATTTAACTAAAACTGGATACGGCGTGCATAGATACAGTTTTATTAAAGTACGAAGTACGACATCATTTCAAAACGAATACCACGCATGTTTTTGGCAACGAAACAAATATCGCGCAAGTATTTATAACGGCTACAATTGCGTCTCATTGTGAATCCGACGGCGCACATCATCGCCGAAATCTCGGAGTGGTCACCTTGGCGTTTTGTGACGTGGCATGACCTGGAGCCACGTGGAGAGATGACATTCGGTCATAGGAATTCCGAGGAATGTACGACGAGTAAAAAGCAGACACGCGTCCGCTTAATAGCCTTGTCGTACATAGGCCGTACAAAAGGTACACCGGCAGTAGTACTTTTTGGTACGGTACAGTAATCTGATTGGTCCGTACTTCAGTAGATAGAAGTTATTAGAGGGAATCAGGACTTAGAAATATCTGGTAGGTAGTCACCTCTCCCTTTGAGAGTTTGTACAAATTGGCATTTTTACTGCCTCATAACATATTGGCTGGTTGGCCGTTTTCAGTAATTTTTTTGCTACGGACTCAGGGGAGTCCAGGCACACAGAGGTGCAGTCAAATTGACAGTTTGCCTTTTTGGGCAGTGTGGTTGTGGCTTCAAGTGGGTTAGTTAAATACTATCTAGAGGCTTCTTGAATTCTGTAGTTCAATGGAGGACACAGAATTGCAAGTTATGGGCTCACCCTCTAGGGTGCCCACCTTCAATGGATCTGGGTTCATTTATTGGGAAGCAATGATAATGGGAGCTTTGTGTGAAAAACGATACTGGGGTATCGTCAGTGGATAAATGAAACGTCCACCTTCGGGAACTCCACCAAGATTTGGAGGAGTAAGGTTTCTTGTAGCAACGGCAGCCTCAGCAGAAGAGGCAGATGATAGGAATAGCAGTGTGTCGGAAAAGGGGAAAGGGAAGGAGACACCCCTTACTCCTATTGCCACAGTACTAGGAGTGGCGACCGTTAAGACCACAGAGAACGATACTCCAATGTGGGAGGATGCAAACATGGCTGCCAATAACTTCATTCTCATGCATCTAACTCAAGCTTTGGCCACTCCTCATCTTCACATTTTCAACGCCGAGGAGTTGTGGGTGAGTTTGGTGGAGATTTATAGAGTTCGAACTATTCAGGAGCCCTAGTTGGCAGAGCAAAAGCTAGTGAGTTACACTTACAAAGGAGGAAAGATGTTAGATTACTGTAATGATCTTTCTTGTTTGTATATGGAGATGGAAAGTGCCGGGTGGACAAGTACAATGAAAATGAAAGTTAACACTCATATCATGAAGTTACCAGATGAGTTCGAGAACATAGTGTATCGAGTACAGGAAATGCCTGATAGTTCATGGAAATGGAACACGGTGGTCAAGATGATACTTGTGCAGGAAAACAAAATGGAGATTAGGAGAGGAGGAAAGAGCATTCAAGCTCTAGCAGAAGGAGGTGACCGATGGGGGAAGGATCCAAAGAAACCGTACAAAGGGGAAAGGGATCATCTTGGAGGAGCGAGGCCCCAAAAGTGTCTTTGTCATTTTTGCAAAAAGTCGGGACACTTCATCGCAGATTGTGTTAAGCTATCAAAGCTGAGGCTTCAAGAGAACCGTGGAGGGGGTTCTTCCGGAGGGAAGAAAAAGGCACTTGTGGTTACAAAAGTGACAGGAGAAACCGAGAATGAGTCCTCTGAGGAGGATGGGGAGCTTCTTCTTGACAAGAGTCTGGAGGAGAAGGAGATCCCTCGGAGACAAAAGTGTGCCCTTGGAGCAATTCGGGAAGCTCCACAGGAAGGATTGATTATCGACTCAGATGCATCCATGCATATGTGTCGTGATAAAGAACTCTTCACTAAGTTAAGAAAATCCTTACTGTAGAGATAGAATATGGGGATGAGAGAGTAGTTACTACAGATCTAGTGGGATCAGTAGATGAAAGTCTTAGTGGAGGGTAAGACTTCTATACTTACATTCTCAGATGTACTCTACATTCCTCAACTAAGTAAAAATCTTGTCTCTACGTCTGTGTCAGATGACAAAGAGTTTGATACCTTCACTCGAAAGGGAGTCTTTACAGCTAAGTATGGGGATAAAGTTTACTTCATGGTAGATAAGGGTAGCCAAAGAATGTTTAGGCTCAACCTGAGTAATGAAAAGAATAATGCTTATTATGTCGGTGTTCCTAAGATGATGATTAGCATAAGCGGTTGGGATATGTACATTTTGATAGGTTGAGGGAAATGAAAAAGCTAGGGGTAGTAGAAGGCATGCATTTTGGGGATAATTAAATGATGGATGATTGTAGTGGCTGTGCTCAACGTAAGGCTCACACACTTCCCTTTCCCAATGCCGCCACATATAGAGGTGAGAAAGTGTTAGATTTGGTCCACACAGATATTTGGGGACCTAGAAAAGTACATTCGGTTGGAGGAAAGAGATTTATGATGACAATAAACGATGACAGGTCTAGGTACTCTAGAGTGTACTTTTTGAAAACAAAGTCTGAAGCATCAACTTACTTCAAAGAATATAAAGCCTAGAGTGAAAAGTTGCATGAAACCCCCAGTAAGAGGATAAGGAGTGATAATGGGGAAGAATATACCTCTAACCAGTTTGAGAAATATCTGAGAGATGAGGGAGTGCAGCACCAA
Organism: Zygnema cylindricum; assembly: GCA_037447655.1. NCBI lineage: Eukaryota > Viridiplantae > Streptophyta > Zygnematophyceae > Zygnematales > Zygnemataceae > Zygnema > Zygnema cylindricum. The sequence continues at coordinate 331,570 of JBBHKE010002706.1, read as the reverse complement.
AAAAACTGTACCATATAACCCGGAACAAAATGGGGTAGCTGAGAGGTTGAATCGAACTATAGGAGAGAGTGTATGCAGTATGTTGGCCGACAAGAAAATAGGAAAGAGATTTTGGGTAGAAGTAATAAACTGTGCCAACTACATTAAGAATAGAGTCCTTACCTTAGCTGTAAAGGGAGTGACACCTTATGAGAGATGGGTTAGGAGGAAACCAGATATCTCAAACCTTAAAGTATTCGGTAGCCAAGTGTACAATCTTGACACGGATAGGAAAAACAGGAAACTAGATGCTAAGGGAATACGTGGATACTTTGTGAGATATGATGAGGATGTTAAGGGATATAGAGTCTATGACTTAGCAAAGAAAGATATCATTCTGGTCAAACACTTAGTTGTCATGGATGAAGGGAAGTCATATGACCCCTTCAAATATACAAAGAAGATAAGAATCAGATTTGAGTCCGAAAGTGAGGAGAACTCGATCGTTCCCGAAAGGGACATGAGTGAAACCGTGATTGCAGATTCAGGGGAGATCCAAGATGGAAGAGACTCACCGGAAACCTTACATACTCATATGGACTTCGAGGAGATAGAAGAAGCGGGACAAAAACCGGCTTCCATGGACAGGGGAGCCGATGAGACAGTGAGAAGAAATCCAAGACTTCCATCCATTCCATCTTCGAAGTTTGAGGGAGGAACGAGGAGCAGCAAAAGGATACAGGAAAAACAAGCTGCTCATAAGGTAACTGAGTTATCTCACCCAGATGAGCCTCAGTCTTACTTAGAGGCAGTGAATAGTCCAGAGAAAGAAAGATGGATTAGAGCCATAAATGATGAGATGGCTTCTATCATGGAAGCAAATACTTGGGAACTAGCGGATTGCCCTCCAGACAGAAAACATATTGGATGTAAATGGGTATTTAAACTAAAACTGAACCCAGATAATACAATTGAGAGGTATAAGGCTCGATTGGTAGCAAAGGGGTTCACCCAAATTGAGGGGATTGACTACGAGGAGACCTTTGCTCCAGTTGTTCGGTTCCCATCGGTAAGGATTCTCCTCAGTCTGGCCGCAGCGGAAGACATGGAAATTCACCAGATGGATATTAAGACTGCTTTTCTTAATGGTGAGTTAGAGGAAGAAATTTTTATGAGGCAACCCGAGGGGTTTGTGGAAGAAGGAGAAGAGAGCAAAGTGTGCAGGCTCATAAAGTCCTTATATGGACTGAAACAGGCTCCCCGACAGTGGAATAAGAAACTAGATGAGTTTCTCACCGATCTGGGATACATCCGAATCAGCTCTGACCATTCTATCTATATGTTTGAAGATGAGAATGGTGTCATTTTTATTGCAATTTATGTGGATGATCTGCTTGTGTTGAGTAAATCCTTGGAAAAGATAAATAAGTTAAAAACAGATCTTAGAAGCAGATTTGATATGAAGGATTTAGGGGAGGCAAAATATATTTTGGGGATTCAGATGGAGAGAGATAGGGGGAAGAAGATTATCAGACTTACTCAGAAAGAAGCAATAGGTAATATGCTTGAGAAATTCCAGTGGAAAATGCTAACAGTTGTACCACTCCCATGGACTTGAAAAAAGTAAGTGATGGGAGTGTAGAAGGAGGAGTAATTATCTTAGATGATCAAATGAGTATTGAAGAGAGAGAGTTTATGAAGACTATCCCTTATAGACAGGTCGTAGGAAGTTTAATCTATTTTATGAATTGTACCAGGCCGGACATAGCGGCAGCAGTTGGAGTACTCAGTAGGAGTCTGAATGATCCTAGGAAGAGGGATTGGGAGGCAGCCAAGAGAGTCATGAGATATCTGGTTGGAACCAGAGAGTTATGGTTGCATTTGGGAGGGGAGCACACTGACATCACTACTTGGAGTGATGCCAGTTATGGGGACGCACCTATGAGACGATGCACTTCTGGGTATGTGTTGTATGTTGGGGAAGGTGCATGCTGTTGGAGCAGTAAGCAACAAAAGGTGGTTGCACAGTCCACCATGGAGGCTGAGTACATGGCCTCTTGTTCTGCTGTGAAAGAGTTGATGTGGGTCAAGTCCTTGCTGCAAGAACTTGGGTATATGAAGGAGGGAGTGCATGAAGTGTTTTGTGATAATCAAGCGGCCATAGCAATTGCAGCAAATCCAAAACATCATTTTAAGGCTAAACATATGGACATAAGATTAAGTTTTGTAAGAGAAAAAGTTGAGAATAAAATAGTGAATCTTGTATATAGATCTGATGAGGAAATGGTAGCGGACATGATGACCAAACCTGTACCCTCGCCGAAATTAAAATACTGCAGGGAAAAATGTGGATTAAAAGAAAAATTAAAAATAGACTAGAAAATAAGGGGAGTGTTGAAATAAGTAGTTTTTGTATTTTCTAGTTTAAAATAAATTAGCGGAAACATATATAAGAAATGATGGCAGCCTGCCTCCATCTTTTCTCTCTTTCCCCCATTTTTGTTGTAGTCACTGAAGGAGAGAGAGAGAGCGATGGAGCCATGGCTGCCTCAGCTCCATAGGAAGGACTAAAGAGTGACTTAAGTCACTCTCAACAAAAAGGTTGAGTCCGGCAGGACTCGAACCCCCGACCGATAGAGCGCGGCGTAGCCGTTAGTCTGTTACTCGGAGGCAGTGAATAGTCCTGAGAAAGAAAGATGGATTAGAGCCATAAATGATAAGATGGCTTCTATCATGGAAGCAAATACTTGGGAATTAGCGGATTGTCCTCCAGACAAAAAACCTATTGGGTGTAAATGGGTATTTAAACTAAAACTGAACCCAGATAATACCATTGAGAGATATAAGGCCCGATTGGTAGCGAAAGGGTTCACCCAAAAGGAGGGAATTGACTATGAGGAGACCTTTGCTCGAGTTGTTCGGTTCCCCTCAGTAAGGATTCTCCTCAGTCTGGCAGCAGCGCAAGACATGGAAATCCATCAGATGGACATTAAGATAGCTTTTCTTAATGGTGAGTTAGAAGAAGAAATTTTCATGAGGCAACCTGAGGGGTTCGTGGAAGATGGAAAAGAGAGCAAAGTCTGCAGGCTCATAAAATCCTTATATAGACTAAAGTAGGCTCCCCGACAGTGGAATAAGAAACTAGATGAGTTTCTCACCAATCTCTGATATATCCGTATCAACTCTGACTATTCAATCTATATGTTTGAAGATTAGAATGGTGTCATTTTTATTGCAATTTATGTGGATGATCTGCTTGTGTTAAGTACGTCTTTGGAGAATTTCAATGGGCTAAAGAAAGATCTTAGGGGCAGATTTGATATGAAGGATTTAGGGGAGGGAAAATATATTTTGGGGATCCAAACGGAGAGAGATAGGGGGAAGAAGATCATCAGACTTACTCAGAAAGAAGCAATAGGAAATATGCTTGAGAAATTCCAGATGGAAAATGCTAACAGTTGTACTACTCCCATGGACTTGAAAAAAGTAAGTGATGGGAGTGTAGAAGGAGGTGTGATGATCTTAGACGATCAGATGAGTCCAGAGGAGAGAGAGTTTATGAAGTCTATCACTTATAGATAGGTCGTAGGAAGTTTAATCTTCTTTATGAACTATACCAGGCCGGACATAGCGGCAGCAGTTGAAGTACTCAGTAGGAGTCTTAATGATCCTTAAAAGAGAGACTGGGAGGCAGCTAAGAGAGTCATGAGATATCTGGTTGGAACCAGAGAATTATGGTTGCATTTGGGAGGGGAGCACACTGATATCACCACTTGGAGTGATGCCAGTTATGGGGATGCACCTATGAGAAGATGTACTTCTGGATATGTTTTGTATGTGGGGGAAGGTGCTTACAGTTGGAACTAAGCAACAAAAAGTGGTTGCTCAGTCTACTATGGAGGCTGAGTATATGGCGTCTTGTTCTGCTGTAAAAGAACTAATGTGGGTGAAATCATTATTGCACGAACTGGGATATATGAAGGAGGGGGTGCATGAAATCTTTTGCGATAATCAAATTGCAATTGCAATCGCAGCCAATCCAAAACACCATTTCAAAGCAAAACATATGGATATAAGATTAAGCTTCGTAAGAGAAAAAGTTGAAAATATAATTTTAAATCTTGTGTATAGACCTGATGAAGAAATGGTGGCTGACATGATGACCAAACCAGTGCCCTCTCCTTAATTCAAATAGTGTCGGGAAAAATGCGGGTTGAAAGAAAAATTAAAATTAGACGACAAAATAAGGGGAGTGTTGAAATTGATATATTTCTATAGTATTTTCTACGTTTAAATATGTTAGAAAAACGAAAAAGGACAGACAGCCTGCCTCCACCTCCTCTCTCTAGCCCCCATACTTGTTGTAGTCACTGAAGGATAGAGAGGGTGGTTGATCCATGGCTGCCTAGTCCAATAGAGAGTTATATTTAGTAGGTTACTCTAAAAATATATATAACGGACCCGGAATTTGATCCGGAGACCTACCAGTCGTCAGACTAACCGACATTGGTCAACTCTATCCTATTAGACTAAGACCAATGCTAAATGCTATAGTATGTGACAGATATATATACATTGAGTAAGGAACAAATTCATTTAACTAAAACTGGATGCGGCGTGCATAGATACAGTTTTATTAAAGTACGAAGTACGACATCATTTCAAAACGAATACCACGCATGTTTTTGGCAACAAAACAAATATCACGCAAGTATTTATAATGGCTACAATTGCGTCTCATTACGAATCCGACGGCGCACATCATCGCCAAAATCCCGGAGTGGTCACCTTGGCGTTTTGTGACGTGGCATGACCTGGAGCCACGTGGAGAGATGACATTCGGTCATAGGAATTCCGAGGAATAGACGGACGAGTAAAAAGCAGACACGCGTCCGCTTAATAACCTTGTCGTACATATGCCATACAAAAGGTACACCGGCAGTAGTACTTTTTGGTACGGTACAGTAATATGATTGGTCCGTACTTTAGTAGATAGAAGTTATTAGAGGGAATCAGGACTTAGAAATTTTTGGTAGGTAGTCACCTCTCCCTTTGAGAGTTTGTACAAATTGGCATTTTTACTGCCTCATAACTTATCGGCTGGTTGGTCGTTTTTAGTAATTTTTTTGCTACGGACTTAGGGGAGTCCAAGCTACACAGAGGTGCAGTCAAATTGACAGTTTGCCTTTTTGGGCAGCAGTGGTTGTGGCTTCAAGTGGGTTAGTTAAATACTATCTAGAGGCTTCCTAAATTCTGTAGTCCAATGGAGGAAAAACTATTGCAATAAACTTTCTGTACGCATGTGTACGGCAAGCCCATTGAATGGGCGCCTGTCCCCATACGATTCATCCTTATGCTCCCTGGGATTTCCGCGTCCCAATATCATCTAGCCACTTGGCGCCAAATCATGCCACGCCTCCAAACTGCCAAAGTGTGCAACTCTGACACCTTTATAGTGTTGTTCTACGACCACCGGTGCAGGTGGAGGAGCAGTAGTAGTGGTAGAAGTAGACATGATACACTCTCAGAAGCTATCAAGAATTCTATCAAACAGCTATTTTCAAGTGCTCACCAAATCTTATACAAGCATCCAAACCTCACAAAACTCTATCAGAATATAGAGTAGCATTAACACTGAGAACTCCTAAAGTTTTAGCACAATTGACCGGACAACACTCAAGATATAATACTCAGAAGTTTCCCAAAAATTGTCTTTAGTTTACTGCTTGGAAGTCTGGATACATAATATGTTCTGAGTCTTAAGTCTTATACTTGTGTTGAAGTGGCAACACCAGTGTACTTCAAAGGTACGTCAAACCACCAAGCTACCACTAATCTGTCAAGCTACCACTGAGCTATCACTAAGCTACCACTGAGCTATCACTAAGCTACCACTGAGTTACCCACTAAGTTACCATTGAGTTACCCACTAAGTTGACTAGAATCATATCTATTGCAGTTGCTCTATCCTGTAAAGAATCACATTAAGAATATCAGACACTGCGTTGTCCGTACAGACCATATCAAATATAATCGTGGTTGCGTTGTCCTGTTTGTGTTGCAGCCTCACTGCTGCGATGCTCTGCTGCTGCGCTGCTCTGCTGTTGCGCTGCTCTGTCTGTATAGCAGCTGCGTTGCTCTGAGACTGACAGCTTTCCAAAAAGACAACAATCCTTTAAAGCTTTAGACTTTATATACCGGCGCTGCTGCGGTGATAAACTAGCGCAGTATCGCAGCATAGCAATATAGCAATTAGCAAGTCATCCAGTCCCACTACATCTCAATGGTGGACTTATCGCAGAGTGGCAGTATAGTACTGGAGCAATTTAACTATTACCTTAATCCCACTCCGTCCCTACAATACTTCAGCTTACGAGCAGGGAGAGCTTTAGTGAGCATATCAGCAATCAGTTTTGCATCTGGCAAATAACATAAATTAATCACTCTAGAGAACACTTTTTCTCTTACAAAGTGTAATCTTACATCCATGTGCTTAGTTTTGAAGTGATGACGGAGATACAAGTGGAGGAACCGGACCCCACTTCCATGGATAGGGGAGACGATGAGACTATAAGGAGAAACCCAAGACATCCTTCAATTCCAGCATCAGAGTTTGAGAGAGGAAGGAGCAGCAAAAGGATACAAGAGAAACAAGCTGCTCGTAAGGTAACTAAGTTGTGTCATCCTGATGAGCCTAAGACATACTTGGAGGAAGTGAACAACCCAAAAAAGGACAGACGGATTAGAGACATAAATGATGAGATGGCTTGTATCATGGAAGCAAATACTTGGGAGTCTGCAAATTTTCCTCCAAAAAGAAAACCTATTGGTTGTAAATGGGTATTCAAACTAAAAGTGAACCCAGATATTACCATTGAAAGATATAAGGCTCGTTTGGTAGCAAAGGGGTTCACCCAAAAAGAGGGGATTGACTATGAGGAGACTTTTGCTGCAGTTTTTTGGTTCCCATTAGTAAGGATTCTCCTCAGTCTAGCAGCAACAGAAAACATGAAAATACATCAGATTGACATTATGACCGCCTTCCTCAATGGTGAGTTAGAGGAAGAATTCTTCATGAGGCAATCGGAGGGGTTTGTGGAGAATGGGGAAGAGAGCAAAGTCTGCAGGCTCATTAAGTCCTTAAATGGACTTATGGAGGCTCCCTGACAGTAGAATAAGAAACTAGATGATTTTGTTACTGGTCTAGGATGTATCCGGATCAACTCTAACCATTCAATCTATATGTTTGAAGATGAGGATTGTGTGATATTTATTGCAATTTATGTGGATGATCTATTGGTGTTATGTAAGTCTTTGGAAAAGATCAATAAGTTGAATAAAAATCTTAGAAGCAGATTTGATATAAAGGACTTAGGGTAGGCAAGATATATTTTGGGAATTCAAGAGGAAAGAAATAAGAGGTAAAGGATCATTAGACTCACTCAAAAAGAAGCAATAGGAAATATGGTTGAGAAAATCCAGATGGAGAAAGCAAACAGTTGTACCACTCCCATAGACTTGAAAAAAGTAAGTGAAGGGAGTGTCGAATGAGGATTGATAATCTTAGATGATCAGATGAGTCCAGAGGAGAGAGAGTTTAAGAAGTCTATCCCTTATAGACGCGTTGCAGGAAGTCTAATATACTTTATGACTTGTACCAGGCCAGACATAACGGCTGCAGTTGGAGTACTCACTAAGAGTCTTACTGATCGTAGAAAGAGAAACTAAGAGGCAGCCAACAGAGTCATGAGATATCTGGTAGGAACCAGAGAGTTATTGTTGCATTTGGAAGGGGAGCACACTGATATCACTACTTGTAGTGATGCCAGTTATGGGGATGCACCCATGAGAAGATGCACTTCTGGGTATGTGTTGTATGTGGGGGAAGGTGCTTGCTGTTGGAGCAGTAAGCAACAAAAGGTGGTTGCTTAGTCTACTATAGAGGCTGAGTATATGGCCTATTGTTCTGCTGTGAAAGAGTTGATGTGGGTGAAATCGTTGTTGCATGAATTGGGGTATATAAAAGAGGGAGTGCATGAAGTCTTTTGTGGTAATCAAGCTGCAATTGCAATTGCAACCAATCCAAAACATCATTTCAAAGCTTAACATATGGACATTAGATTGAGCTTCATAAAAGAAAAAGTTGAGAACAAAATTTTGAATCTTATGTATAGACCTAATGAAGAAATGGTGGATGACATGATGACCAATCCTGTGCCCTCTCCCAAATTAAAGTATTGTAAGGAAAATATGCGGGTTGTAAGAAAAATTAAAACTAGACTAGAAAATAAGGGGAGTGTTGAAAGGAACTAAAGGTTTTAATAGTATTTTCTAGTTCTAAATAGATACAAAAGAATGAGAAGCGCAAGTAGTCTGTCTCCACCTTCTCTCTCCATCCCCCATACTTGTTGTAGTCACTGAAGGAGAGAGAGAGAATAGAGGAGCCATGGCTACCTCAGCTCCACCAATGAGTGACCTAAGTCACTCTCAACAAAAATGTTGAGTCTGGTAGGACTCGAAACTCCGACCGGTAGAGCATGGCGTAGCTGTTGGCTCTAACTAGTCTCTCGTCGAAATTCGCAAGGGTATATAGGGTTTGACATATATTTAAACAATGTTACGGTAGAAATTCCGATTAACGGAAATGAAAACATAGATACATGGAACAAGTTAAATATAGTGCGGATAAGATCTCGCATGAAACAAATTAGTAAGACGTTTATTTTAACGGTTGAGATGAGATACTAAATTCTATGTGACGACGCACATCATCGGCGAGACCCTGAAATGGTCACTTTGGTATTTTGTGACGTGGCATGACATGGCGCTACTTGGAGAGATAACATTCGGTCGTGAGAATTCGGAGGAAAGTAGGGACGACTGGAAAGTGGACACGTGTCTGCTTATTGGCCTTGTTGTACAGTGGCCGTACAAAAAGTACATTGGCAGTAGTACTTTTTGGTACTGTAGAGTGTTCTGATTGGTTCGTACAGTCAGTAGATAGGGGTTCTGAGAGGGAACTAGGACTTATGTAAAATCAGGTAGATTGTCCTCTCTCTTTGAGAGTTTGTATAAATTGGCATCTTTGCCACCCTATAACTAATCGTGTGGTTGGCGTTTTCAAAGATTTTTTTTTCTACAAACTCAAAGGAGTCTAGGCTGCACAGTGGTGCAATCAAATTGTGAGCTTGTTTGCTTGGGCAGCAGTGGTTGCCATTGAAAGTGTGGTTAGTTAACAACTATCTAGAAACTTCGTGAATTTTGTTGTCCAATGGAGGACAAAGAATTGCAAATTGGAGATTAGGGACTTAGTGTGTTTGAGGCGCCTTTCTCCAGGTGACCTTTTGTATTTATAGGCCATCTTTGGCCAGTGATAACTAACTGCTCAGTGGAGAAATTTAGTGATTCTTTTTGTTGCGCACTTCGAGGAGTCCAAGCTAAACCGAGGTGTAGTCGGTCAGGGTAAATTTTCGTGCCAAGGTGGAAGTATTTCTAAGGGAAAGTCAAAATGGGGGGATGTGTTCAAATACCCATATTCTAAATTTGTATTTTGATGGGGTACTAAGCACAGAGAAAGTTTTCTTTTATAAGGGTGAAGTTGTATTCGGTCAGAGTGTCACTCATTTGGGTTAATTGTTGAGAAGGTAATCCTAAGTTAGTTCAGAAGATAGTGCATTAAAGGGAGAGAGCGCAGTGGCGCAATGGAGAAGCACAGTGCAGAAGTGCAAAGTGGAATAGCTTTCTTGTTAAATGGTTAAATCGAGCACGCGACCAGACGATCTTTATCTACAGAAAAAGTGCTTTCGAACGAGCTATAGAGAGCAAGATTTGGATATGTAGATCAAAGGTTACAGGCGTGCAAAGCAGAAGCTTCTAGAAGGTTCCACAGGAAACGGTATGGACTTTTCCGAGGTGGTTCCTAAGTGTTTCCTTGGAGTTTCGGGGACATGTCTAGTAGGTTCTTGTGACGTGGAGAGCCACGAGTTTCGGGGACATGTCTAGTAGGTTCTTGTGACGTGGAGAGCCACGAGAAGGACACTTGTCAATAAGTTAGAGCTAGAAATGTCTAGAATGTCTAGAAGGGTAGAGTAGAAAAGAGTATATATGAAGTAGGAGAAGTAGACAAATCAATACAATTGGAGAATTGGTTGTGACCATAGCTGAAGAGATAGTAAGAGTCCCTATAGTGAGAAAGCATTGTAACTCTGTGTGAGTTGAGATACAAAGATAAGTGAAGCCTTGTAAAGAGAACTTGGAGATAATAAAGTGATTCTTCTTGTGAGGAAAATTTGAGCAAGTGTGCTTTTACTTTGTGAGTGAATTCTTTGTGGCTTCGGAAGATTCTTGAGTGACCTGTGAGAGAGTTTTTGCTTTGTGAAGCTAGATTGTTGCAAGATGAGTGAGGCCCATAAAATTCAACATGGTATCGGAGCAAACGAAGCCATGAAGTTCTCCAAGTTTGCTGGAGCAAATTTCCACATATGGAAAGCGAAAATTAAGCAAGTGCTCAAGATGAAGAAACTATGGGGACACGTTGATGGAACCGACCCGGCACCGGCGGCACAAGACGAGCTTGTGGTGTGGCAAGGAAAGGAGGAAGAGGCCAAAGGTTACATTTTGTTGAGTCTTGACGACACTCAAGTATCCCACATTTTAGGATGCGATTCGGCAAAGGGGATGTGGGACACCTTGCTCAAGGTGTATGAAGATAGTGGAACGGCAAATGTGTTGCAATTAAAGGAGAAACTTGCCACCTTTAAGATGAAGGAGACGGACTCGATTCAAACGCACGTGAATCGACTTAAGGAGCTTGCGGAGCAACTAACGGCGGTCGGAAAGAAACAAGACGAAGAAGACCTCGTGCTTACGTTATTGAGGAGCCTCCTAAGTGAATATAAAATGCTCGTGACGGCGTTAAAATCACAAGAGAAGTTAAAGTTGGAGTACGTCGTAAGTCGGCTACTACAAGAGGAGCTCGACCTCAAGCATGGAGAAAGTGAGGAGTCGGGAGACTCGGCGCTTTTCACAAAAGGACGCAAGAGCACTACTATGAGGAAGTGCTACAATTGCGGCAAAGCGGGTCACATGGCGAAGAATTGCCGACTATCGAAGAAGGCAAATGAGAGGCCGAAAGGAGGGAGCTCAACGGCATGCTACAATTGCGGAAAGGAGGGTCATCGAGCGTATGAGTGCAAACACAAGAAAGGCAACGCGATGACCGTGGAACTTCAACAAGCAAATCTCGTGGAGAAGAAGGGAAGTTCAAGTGATTGGATTGTAGACTCGGGAGCAACGCATCATATGTGTAATGAAAAGTCGTTGTTTGTAACTCTCACTAAATTGGATACACCAAAAAGAATTATTGTTGCTAATAATGAGTCTTTAGAGGTAAATATGGAGGGTGATGTGAGAGTAGATTTACCCACGGGTAGAGGTATAAACCGAGTCACTTTGAAAAATGTGTTTTATACTCCGCAATTAAAGAAGAATTTATTTAGTGTGATCCATGCCGTGAAGTTTGGACATAGAGTTGTATTTAAAGAGAAGTATAAGTGTGAGATTATTGAAGAGAGCACGGGTAGAGTAAAAGGTGATGGAATAGCGGAAGGGAATTTATTTAAGTTAAGAGTAAGGATACCAAGAGTGAGAGGGGGATCATTTATTGCCGAGGGAAATTCAAGTGAGTTAAAGTCCTTTAGTTTATGGCATAAAAGGTTTGCGCATTTAGGAGAGGCCAACTTAAAGAAGTTAATTGAGAAGAAAATGGTGAAGGGGCTTGAAGGAGTTAATGGAACTCTAACGGGGGTGTGTGACGGTTGTTTGGAGGGGAAACAACATAGAGAGCCGTTTAAACGCACGGAGGAGAGAAGAACTCGGGAGAAGCTTGAGCTTGTCCACACGGACATAAGTGGACCGCACCCGAGGAGTCTTGGAGGGAGTAAATATTTCATCACTTTCACGGACGATTGTACGAGGAAAGTGTGGATTTACTTCATGAGGGAGAAACGGGAAGCTCTCGAGAAGTTTAAGGAGTTTAAGGCCGAAGCCGAGAAATATTCCGAAAAGAAGGTGAAGGCGCTACGATCCGACAACGGCGGAGAATACACCTCAGGAGCTTTTAATTCGTTTTGTAAGAAGGAGGGAATTCGGCAAGAATTTACTACCCCTTATAGCCCGCAACAAAACGGAGTGGCCGAAAGATTAAACCGAACGTTGGTGGAGGGTGCACGAGCTATGGTCCACTCGGCGGACCTCGACAAGTCATTTTGGGCCGAGGCGATTTATTGCACCGTGCATGTTAAGAATCGGTCACCAAGCGCAAACTTAGAAGACGTTACCCCCGAGGAGGCATGGAGTGGCTACAAGCCGAGTGTGCAACACTTGCGAGTGTTCGGATGCAAAGCGAGCGTATTTATTCCTTCACAAAAGCGAAAGAAGTTTGATAAGAAAAGTTGGACGGGAGTTTTCGTTGGATATGATGCGGCGAGAAAGGCGTATCGCGTTTGGGATACGAAAAAGCAAAAGGTCGTATCAAGCCGAGATGTTATTGTCCATGAAAAACAAGAGGCTAAAGAGGAGTCATTTGAGGATATGGAAATTAAGGAGCATGAAGAGGAGGTGGAGGTGGAAGAAGAAGCAAGTCCTTCGAGTTCGACTAGCACTCCACCCGAGACGGATGAGGCAAATTCAACTCCGGAAACAAGCCCGCAGGCACCGAGGAGATCCGGAAGAGTGAGAACAACACCAAAGAGATTAACCGCTACGAGACTTGGTGGTGTGAATGAGGAATTTGCCGGATTTGCATATTGTTTTCTTACGGAAGAGGAGGAGCCGCAGAGTTTTCAAGAGGCGATTACGTGTGCCGAAGCACAAAAATGGAGGGCGGCTATGGACGACGAAATGAGGAGTCTCTATGACAATGACACGTGGGAACTCGTCCCAAGACCGGAGGGGAAAAATATTGTCGGTTGCAAATGGGTCTACAAAATTAAGAGGAAGGCGGACGGGACCGTGGAGCGTTACAAAGCCCGTTTAGTCGCGAAGGGATATTCCCAAAAGGAGGGGATTGACTACAATGAAACTTTTGCACCGGTTGTGAAATTTTCAAGCTTAAGGAGTTTGGTCGCGATTGCCGCATTGGAGGGCATGAAGATGCATCAAATGGACGTGAAGACGGCGTTCCTCAATGGAGAGCTTGACGAGGAAATTTATATGGAGCAACCGGAAGGCATGGTGAAGAAGGGAGAGGAGGACCTTGTGTGCAAGTTAAAGAAGCCTCTCTATGGTCTTAAACAAGGACCACGGTGTTGGAATCACCGTATCGACGGTGAAATGAAAAAGGAAGGCTTTGAGAGATTTGAGACGGATAGAGCGGTGTATAAGCGTGGAGTAGGAAAATCTCTCACAATTGTGTCTATCTATGTGGATGATGTGAACATCTTTGGTTATCTCGATGATGAAATTTTGAAAGTTAAAAGGTTTCTCAAAAGTAAGTTTGAAATGAGTGATTTAGGAGAAACTAATTATTTGTTGGGAATTAAAGTGGATATTGATAAAGAGAAAGGCGAGGTGACCATGCACCAAGAGAAGTACGCGAGAGAAGTCCTCAAGCGATTTAATATGGAGAATTGCAAGCCGGTGAGCACACCAATGGACACGGGGCTGAAGCTCACGAAAAATATGTGTCCAACGAACGAGGACGAAAGGGAGCAAATGAAGGAAGTACCGTATCGAGAAGCGGTCGGGAGCTTGATGTATTTGATGGTAGCAACGAGACCGGATTTGGCTGCGGCGGTTGGGAGTGTTTCCCAATTCATGGAGAATCCGGGAATTATACATTGGCAAGCCGTGAAAAGAATTTTGCGTTACCTCAAAGGAACGGTGAATTTCGGTTTAAAATTCAAGAGAGGAGAATCCGTAGAATTCACCGGATATGTCGACTCAGATTGGGGAGGCGACGAAGACACACGGCGAAGCACGACCGGATATGTTTTTACATGCGGAGGCGCAGCAATAAGTTGGAGCTCCCGAAGACAAAGGACGGTTGCCCTATCGAGCACGGAAGCCGAATATATGGCAGCAACACACGCTACGAAGGAAGCCATATGGTTAAGGGCGTTCTTTAAAGAGGCGGGATTCGAGCAAGGAACAACGGTGATATACTCGGATAATCAAGGAAGTATTGCTCTCATGAAAAATCCCGTTTATCATGCTCGCACAAAGCATATTGACATTCAATTTCATTTTGTTAGAGAATATGTTGAAAGTAAAGAGATAAAATTTGAGTATGTGCATACGAGCATGCAAGCGGCGGATAGTTTGACAAAGGCAATCTCAAGAGAGAAAGTAAATTTGTGTAATGAGTTATTTGGACTTGTAAGTCATCATTGAACTAACTAATGATTAAGAGGGGGTGTTGAGAAAGTAATCCTAAGTTAGTTCAGAAGATAGTGCATTAAAGGGAGAGAGCGCAGTGGCGCAATGGAGAAGCACAGTGCAGAAGTGCAAAGTGGAATAACTTTCTTGTTAAATGGTTAAATCGAGCACGCGACCAGACGATCTTTATCTACAGAAAACGAGCTTTCGAACGAGCTATAAAGAGAAAGATTTGGATACGTAGATCAAAGGTTACAGGCGTGCAAAGCAGAAGCTTCTAGAAGGTTCCACAGGAAACGGTATGGACTTTTCCGAGGTGGTTCCTAAGTGTTTCCTTGGAGTTTCGGGGACATGTCTAGTAGGTTCTTGTGACGTGGAGAGCCACGAGTTTCGGGGACATGTCTAGTAGGTTCTTGTGACGTGGAGAGCCACGAGAAGGACACTTGTCAATAAGTTAGAGCTAGAAATGTCTAGATTGTCTAGAAGGGTAGAGTAGAAAAGAGTATATATGAAGTAGGAGAAGTAGACAAATTAATACAATTGGAGAATTGGTTGTGACCATAGCTGAAGAGATAGTAAGAGTCCCTATAGTGAGAAAGTATTGTAACTCTGTGTGAGTTGAGATACAAAGATAAGTGAAGCCTTGTAAAGAGAACTTGGAGATAATAAAGTGATTCTTCTTGTGAGGAAAATTTGAGCAAGTGTGCTTTTACTTTGTGAGTGAATTCTTTGTGGCTTCGGAAGATTCTTGAGTGACCTGTGAGAGAGTTTTTGCTTTGTGAAGCTAGATTGTTGCAAGATGAGTGAGGCCCACAAATTTCAACATTAATATCAGCTTGAAGTCGGCACTATCAAGATAAGTTATTTGGATCTATGAATTCTGTGGGGGAATGGACCCCATAGAATTTTAGGTTATGGACCCACCATCTAGGGTGCCTATGTTTGATGGAATAGACTTCACTTATTGGGAATTTACGATGGAGGGATTGATTTTCGAAAAGCTCTTAGCGACAATTGAGGTGTCCGCCACTGGGCTTTAGTGGAACTCACTACGCAGATTCATCTTGGGCTTCCCAGAAAACCAACCGGAGTTTAGATGCAACAGAAGGTGAAGGAAAAATCATTGCCATAGAAGGGGAGAAGGGAAAAGGAACACCTATGGTGAGGGGAGCTAGGTTCTTGGCTACGGTTCCACTTGTAGGGGTTATAACTAAAATTGAAGATAATGAGAGCAAAATTTGGGAGTACAAAAACACTATAGCAAAACATCTCACTCTTAGAAAGGTGTCTAAGTCCATAACTATCACTCTTATAAACCTAACCAAGTCTTCAGAAATCTGGGAAACACTAATTAATATTTATAAGAGTGAGATAAAATAGAGGCAACAAATAGTAAAACAAAAAATTAAGGCTTATGTTTATAAAGGCGGTAGCATGATACAGTTTTGCAATGATATTGTTGCATTACATGTTGAGTTTGCTAGTGCAGGATATGTAAAATCTGAGGTGAGAAAGATTAACACACTAATCATGAAACTTCCAGATGAGTACCAAAACATCATTAACCGTATGCATGAAACGGAATACTCCTCATGGAAATGAAGCACTACAATGAGGATGATTTTTGAGAAGAAAAGCACTTTGGAGCTTCGTAGGGGAAGTGACAGGTTGAATGTACTAACAACTAGTGGTGACTGGCGGAAGCATGATGAGAGGAATAGAGGTGACTGGCAGAAGCGTGATAAAGATAAGCCTTATCGGAACATCGGAGAAAAGAGAGGAATGGGAAAAAAAAAAGGGCTTTGAAAGGAATAATTTGTTTCTTTTGTAGGGAACCATGTCACTATACGGGGGAATGCTCTTAGTTGGAAAAAATTAGAATTTGGAATGTGAATGAGGAGGAAGAAGGGGAAGAGGAGAAACAAGATGATAACATTAAGGAACTTCTCGACATAGGTAGTATGGAGAAGAGAGAAAATCACACAAAAATTCCACGAAGGCAACACTGTGCTTTTAGAGGCATAAGGGAAGTAAAGAGAAACAAGGTATTTGAGGGAGTTAAACATGATGAGGATGTCAAGAAGTATAGAGTAAATGACTTAGAAATGAGAAAGTAAGATTTAGAATTAAAATTGGAAGAAGGGAAAAAACAAAATATTAAGGATATTCTAATAGATATTTCGGAAACAGTAAACATGTCGAAAAAAGAGACTTCAACGGATTCCAAGGAAAGGGGAGAAGTAAATCTAGAAAGAGCTTCAAAGGATAGGGGAGAAAAGGAAAAGTTAATGAAAGGTTTAGGGGAGGAAAAATATTGTTTGGGAATCAAAATGAAAAGTGATAGTGAAACGTCTCATATGGATCTAAAAAGGGGAAGTAAGAAAAATTCAGAAAATGGGGTAATTATCATAGATAATCATTTAAGAGGGGAAGATGTAGAATGTATGAGAACTTTAGTAGGGACTAGTGGTTTTTGGATAAATTTGGGGGAGGGTGGATTTAACATCACTACTTCGTGTGATGTCACTTATGAAGATGTGCCTGTAAAAGGGTTAACATCTAGGTTTGTGTTGCAGATTAGGGATGGGGCTGGCTGTTAGAACAGCAAGCGCAAAGTTGGATTTGGCTCGGATGAAAATGGGATGAGGTGGATAAAATCCTTGTTCCAAGAGCTGGGATTTATGAGAAGTGGCATGCAAAATAAAATGTGTGATCAACAAGATGCAATGTTTAATTCGGCTCATCTAATACACTTCTTTAAACATGAGGGTATTCACTTAAAGATTTTTGAGGGGAAAATAAAAATAAAGAGGAAAAAAAATATATATATATATAAAAATATATATACATATATATGTAAATATATAAATATATATATATATATATATATATATATATATTTGTTTTGTTTTGTTGTTATTAAGTGTGAGTTGAAAAAAAAATAGAGTAGAAAATGATGGGAGTGTTAAAATGTGTGGACTTAAATTAAAAGTTGAAGAAGAATTAAATGGAGTGTTGAAAAGAAGTAATTAATATTCACTTTTTAATTTAGACTCTAGAGAGAAGAGAGAGAGAGATTCACCATGGCTGCCCCCATAGTCAGAAAAAAAATAGGCAGACTGGCTTATAGATGACCAAAATGTTGCCCTGGACCAGAATCGAACTTAGATCTATGGTCTACTATGTAGATGTTTGCCTCATCCATTAAGGAATTAACTAAACGATACACATTTGTGGTAGGATATTTAATTAAATGTTACACGACGTCACTTTCACCAAAACATACCAGATTGACGAAATAACACATATAGACAACGGCGCTCGCGGACGTGAATCTAACCGTGTAAACTATATGATCGAACGGACGTCGTCGCCGCCGCCAAACCCGAGTAAATCTTTGGCGGATTTTGGACATAGCAGCGCGATGTGCCACGTGGCGCCATATCATTAAACATTGGAAAAGATGGGAGGAGGAACGATGACCAAGCTCACAAGTGTCAACCAAAAAGCCATGTTGTACAATGGCCGTACAAGAAGTACAATCGGCGGCTATACCTTTGCAATTTTGTGTCCTCCATTGGATCACAAAATTCAGAAAGCCTCTAGATGGTTGTTAACTAACCCACTTTCAATGACAACCAATGCTGTCCAAGCAAAAAAGCTAACAATCTGAATGCACCCCTGTGCAGCCTAGACTCCCTTGAGTTTGTCGGAAAAAGAATCTCTGAAAATGCCCAACCAGGCGATAAGTTATGAGGCAGTAAAACATGCCAATTTGTAGAAAACTCTCAAAGAGAGAGGTGACTGTCTACCGAAATATTCTAAGTCCTGATTCCCTCTAATAACTTCTATCTACTGAAGTACGAACCAATCACATTACTGTATTGTACCAAAAAGTACTACTGTCGGTGTACCTTTTGTATGGCATATGTACGACAAGGCTTTTGAGCGGACGCGTGTCCACTTCTTACTCGTCCGTATGTTCCTTGGAATTCCCGCGACCGAATGTCATCTTTCCACGTGGCTCCAGGTTATGCCATGTCACAAAACGTCAAAGAGACCTTTCCGGGATCTCGGCGAAGACGTATGCCGTTGGATACGAACCGGCATTAAATATCGCTCGTCGAAACAAATGTCAGATATATTTGTTTCGTGCGGGATCTAGTCCGCACTGAATTTAACATGTTCTATGATGTAACATTTTACATTTCCGTCAATCGGATTATAGGACGTAATATTTTTTAAATATGAATCATACCCTATAAACTTTAACGAGCTTCGATGACAAACTAGATAGAGCGGACGGCTACGCCACGCTTTACCGGTCGCGAGTTCGAGTCCTAATGGACTCAACCTTTTGGTAGAGAGTGACTTAAAGTCACTTTCTAGCCCTGTATATGGAGTTGAGGCAGCCATGGCTCCATCACTCTCTCTCTTCTTTAGTGACTACAACAAGTATAGGGGTAAAAGAGAAGAGATGAAAGTAAGCTGCCTACTTATTCCGCTAATTTATTAAGACCTAGAAAATACCCAAAACTATTTATGTCAACAACCTTCTTCTGCTATACACTCTTTTGATTGGTGTAGGGTACACTAGTAGGTAGGTGCGAGTAGGAGTTTAGGGACTTAGTGTGTTTGAGGCGCCTCTCTCTAGGTGACTTTTTGTATTTACAGGCCATCTTTGGCCAGCGATAACTAACTGCTCAGAGGAGCAAATTTAGTGATTCTTTTTGCTGCGGACTCCTGGGATTCTAGGCTACACAGGGGTGTAGTCGGTCAGCGTTTTTTTCTTTCCAGGGTGTCGGTATTTCTAAGGGAAATTCAAAGTGGGGAATGTGTCCAAATACTCATATTCTAACTTTGTATTTTGTAGGGGTACTGAGCACACGTGAAAGTTGTTGTTTTTGGAAAGCTTTAGTCCTCTCTGTTTTTGGGTTGTGAGAGAGAGAGTTTTTCAAGACTTAGTTAATTTTTTGGTAAGTCCAATTCAGTATTTGCTAGAATTAGTGTGATAGTGAAATTGGGAGTTCACGGTTCAGTCACACTAGGGAGAAGCGTCGTCTGCTACGAGGAATGCTTGAGTATGTCCTCCGTAGACATACATACATTCGGTAATGACCACATGATTCTTGAGAGCACATCCACGGTGCCAAATTTGGTGATCAAACGGCTGACAGCTGCCGCCGACAACTGTTAACGAGGCGTGACTAGATCACGATAACTTTTCTCTATTATCGTAATATGATTGTCGGTATAAATATTTGTTAGAACAGAATTTTGTCTGTAGTGAATTAGTTGATTAGTGTATAATACGTGATTTATGACATACATTGTGTACACATGTATACTCACAGTATTTTAGTTTGACATACGGTTGGAATTCCTCCGTACAGTTTACTATAGCTTCAGTATAAAAGTAAGACTTAGTTAATTTTGGAGTTTAGGAACAAATGATAAGAAAACTGGACACTCAATTTTATGTAATTTCATCTCTAAATATCTCATTGATCTTTGAGCAAAATTAAGTGAAACTTTGTGTGTATTTTTTTCTGTATGTTATCTACACTGTGGTAGATTTTAGGACTATTGAGTCCCTGTATTTTAAGTTATTATCTGTCAAAGTTGTTGTTTGGTCATCGGTCTTTATGGAAGCTTCCTCTCTTGATTTGTTCTACAATGAATATTGCTGCCTCTTCTTCATCTTCAATACCACTAGCTGTCTCAAAACAACAAAAGTCTTCTTTCACAAGGGTGAAGTTGTATTAGGTTTATGAATGTCAAGAAGTCAGTCATTTGGGTTTATATCAACATGAAGTCGGCACTATCTAGATAAGCTTCTTTCGATCTGCGAATTCTGTGGGGGAATGGACCCTATAAAATTTCATCCTAGCGATGAATCATGTGTAAAGGGAAGGTTTGAAGCCATGAAAGGTGAGGATGTGAGGATTTGATGGAATTATGTTTCCGTTTCATGACTAAATATATACATTTCCGTATGCGACATCGCCGAGGATGGTGGATGTTCCCTCGTTCTAGTGCAATATGGGAGGATCTGCACTTACAAATATGGTTAGAATTGGAACCTAAAGAACCAGATAGAGATTGGTGACAAGCTTACAAAATAGGATAAGAAAACTTCCATAAATTGTTTACGCTCCTAAGACCATATATAGAAAGAGAAAACACAAATTATCGTGATGTTCATTCAATTGGCAATGGTGTTGTATCGATTTGGGAATGGGTGCTCCTTAAATACTATTTCAAACATGTTTTGTGTTGGTCGTAGCACCGTAGTTTCTTAGACGACATTGATTTGTGACATGCTGGCACAATAATTATACACAAGCTTTGTCTCACATCTAATAGGAGAGTGTTGGAAGCTCATCCACCACGGGTTTGATACATTAACAAATATAAAAATGAAAGCAGGTGTGATTGATGGAACCCATGTCTATTTGCAAAACAAACTGAAATTTAATTCGCATGATTACTACTCCCGCCATGATGATTACAATATTTTGATACAAGGAGTTTGTGACCACCGAATGGTATTTTGGGATATTTTTGTGAAGGCTCGTGGAGGAGTCCATGATTTGAGTCATTTCGAAGACTCATCTTTGTTCCCTAAACTAGAAGAATAGTGCACTTTGGGTAAGATTAGCATTATTAATTGTCAAGAATTGCGGCCGGTCATTTTGTCATAATCTGCTCATCTTTGGGCTCCTTAAGATTTGAAAGCATTCCATAATGAGGCATCTGAAATGGATGAGGAAAATGTTATTGACAAATATCTCCAAAGAGGAAGAATTTTAATTGAAAATGCATATGGCATTTTGAAGATGCGTTTTCCCATCCTTGAATCATATCCAATTGAATTAAAGTGAGTGTTTGCAATTGTAGCAGCTTGTTGTGTCATCTATAGCTTTCTTATGTTGGATAGCAAAGAATTGCCAACACTACTGCCATGGATCGTGAAGAAGAACCGATTCGATTACAGCCCCCTCATAGACTAAACCAAATATTACACAACCCCCAACGAGATGCTTTGTTTAAAGATTGGCATAAGAGGGTGTAACATATACGGTAAGGATTCCTTTGGCTTTTCGTATTTATATAGCCCTAAATGAGTTTCCATTAAATATTTGGTCCAAAATAAGTGATATTAAACACTATGGTGACTTTTTGAAATTTGGGACAAACGGATACTTATTGTTTGAACAAGTTGCTTATTCAATTAATTGCTATGTCAAACTAACATAAATGGTGAACGTATTTTGTGAAATTTTATAGGATCCATTGCCCACAGAATTCGCATATTCAAAAGACATTAATCTAGGTAGTGCCAACTCCAACTTGATATAAACCCAAATGACTGACCCCTTGACAATCAAAACCCCAATATACCTTCACCCTTGTGAAATAACACTTTCGGTGTACTCAGTTCCACCACAGAATGCAAAGTTAGAATATGAGATTTAGACACATTCACCCACTTTGACTTTCCCTTAGAAATGCAGCCACCCTGTCAGGCAAACAATCTGACCGACTAGACTCTTATGTAGCGTAGACTCTCGTGAGTCTGTAGCAAAAAAGAATCATTGAAATTGGTCAACTAAGTTTATAGTTATGGCTGGCCAAAGTTTGCCTTTTATACAAGATGCTCTCTAGGAGAGGCGGCTACCTACCCAAAATATTCTAAGTCCTAAACCCCTCTCTAAACCCCATAGTATTGAGGCACTGACCAATCACGGGATTGTACCGTACAATAAAGTACAGATGCTGGAATACTTTTTGTACGAACAGTGTTCGACGTCGCCATAATGCGACATTTGTCAAATCCGGATTTGTGGTCTTCCGTTTCGGAGATTCCGTAAACCCGTATGATGGTGCCACGTGTCATCCAGAGTGGCGGAGTTCGCAAACCGCCAAATTGTCCTTTCCGCGAAGCCGGCGCTAACCACGACCGTTCAATTTATATCGGTATTTAATACGGACTGTCGAAAAAAATGTCCGTACTATTTGTTTCGTCTGATACTAATAGTACAACTGTTTCTATGCCTTATAAACCGTAATTTAGTTAAATGGAAAAACCTACGTATACATGTTTAAATACATATCAAACCTAATATACCTTAGCACTAGTCCTAGACTTAACGGACAAAGCTACTGGCCACGGGTGACTTGACGGACGGCAGGTTCTAGGATCATTTCCTGGGTCCGTCAAGTACCTTTTTGTAAATCTACCTAATTCACCCCCTGTCTTCTCTACTGAGCTTAGGCAGCCATTGCTCTAGCTCCTTATCCAGCCTTCAGTAACTACGACAAGTGTGGGAGCTTGGAGAGGGGAGTTAGAGGCTGATTGCCTCTGCTCTTTTCTATCCTAATACAGACCTAAAAAATACTCAAATATCAACACTCCCTTTATTTTCTAGTATACTTTCCTTTCAACTCCCACAAACAAATTAATAAACACCCCCTCTTTTTATTTTTTCCTTTCTCTTTTTTCTTTTCCTTTCATAAACTTAAGAAAAATACTCTCGAATTTACAACAGTGCATTAGATGAACCGAAATAATAATTGCATCAAACATTTTATTTAGCATCCCACTTTTCATAAATCCGAGCCAAGATTTAATCCACATCTCTTTTCTATCCACACTAAGTCCAATTTCCCTCTTGCAATTCAAATAGCCAGCCCCATCTCCAATCTGCAACACACACTCAGATGCTAACCCTTTTACAAGCACACCTTCATAAATGCTATCACTCCCTTTAGTGAATGTCAAACCCATTACCCCTAAAAATTGAACTTTCCTCACTCTCTCCCATTGATTTCTTTCCACTATCACTTTCTATTTTTATTCCCAAAAAGTATATCTCCTCCCCTAAACCTTTCATTAAATATTTCTCTTCTCCCCTATCCTTTAAAACCCCCTCTAAATTTGCTTCTCCCCTTTCCTCGGAATCCGTTGTACTGTCCCCTTCTAACCAGTTTTCTCTTCCCAAAATATCTATAGAAATATCCTCAATATTTTGATTTTTCCCTTTGTCACTCATGGACCCTAGATCTGACTTTCTCATCTCTAAGTCAAACACTCTACACTTCATGATATCCTCATCATGCTTAACTCCCTTGAGTATCTCCTCTCTTTTTACTTCCCTTATACCTCCAAAAGCACACTGTTGCCTTCGTGGAATTTCTGTGTGCTTTTCTCTCTTCTCCATACTACTGATGTGGAGAAGCTTCGAAATTTCTTCCTCCTCTTTCTCCTCTTCCCCTTCTTCCTCCTCATTCACATTCAAACTTCTAGGTTCTTCCAAACCAGGGCATTCCTCCATATATTGACCTGGTATCCTACAAAAGAAGCAAACCCATTTTTTCAAAGCTCCCATTTCTTTTCTTCTCCCTCTCTTTCCACCGAAGTTTTGAAAAGGTTTACCTTTGTCTTTCTTCCTCTCATCACGCTTCCGCTAGTCACCGCCATTCCTCACATCACGATTTTGCCAGTAAACACCAGCTGTAAATGCAATCACCTGGTCGCTTCCTCGACGAAGCTCCAAAGTGCTTTCCCTCACAATAAATATCCCCATGGTAATGCTCCAAGTCCATGAGGAGCCATTCCCTGCATACGGTAAATGATGTCTTCGTACTCATCTGGGAGCTTCAGGATTAGTGTATTAAACTTTCTCTCCTCAAATTCTACATATCCCACACTAGCAAGCTCAACATATAACGCAGCAATATCATTGTAAAACTCAATCATGCTACTGCCTTTTTAAACATAAGCCTTTATTTCTTGTTTTACTAACCGCTTCCTTTCTATAGCCTCACTCTTATATGTTGAAATAAATAGTTTTTGTATTTTCTAGTTTAAAATAAATTAGCGGAAACATATATAAGAAATGATGGCAGCCTGCCTCCATCTTTTCTCTCTTTCCCCCATACTTGTTGTAGTCACTGAAGGAGAGAGAGAGAGCGATGGAGCCATGGCTGCCTCAGCTCCATAGGAAGGACTAAAGAGTGACTTAAGTCACTCTCAACAAAAAGGTTGAGTCCGGCAGGACTCGAACCCCCGACCGATAGAGCGCGGCGTAGCCGTTAGCTCTAACGAGTCTGTCGTAGAAGTCCGTTAGATTATATAGGGTTTCATTCATATTTAACCTATTGTATAGTACCAAAATGATCTAACTGGAATATGAAACGAAACGAACATAGAACTTGTTAAGGTTTAGTGCGAACGTCATTTCGCACGAAACCAATGAAACAGACACGTTGAACGGTCGACATTTAATGTCGGATTTAATCCGACGGCGCACGTCGTCGCCGAGATCGCGGAATGGTCACTTTGGATTTTATGGACGTGGCATGACGTGGCGCCGCGTGGAAGGATGACATTCGGCTATGATTATAGCCGGTTTTGATCGGACGGCCACGATAAGCACCGCGATCACGGAAAAGGTACTTTTGGCGTTTTACGGTCTTTGTCACGTCAGGTGACACGTGGCGTGATAACATTGGACTACGGGAATTCCGGTGATTACAGTAACTAATCCTGATTTGACACGTGTCGACATTTTGGCCATGTCGTACAATGGCTGTACTGAAAGTACATCGGCACCTGTACTTTTCTGTACGACACAGTAATTTGATTGGTGCCGTACTTCAGAAGATAGAGTTTTAGAGAGGGTTTAGGACTTAGAAAATTTTGGGTAGGCAGCTGCCTCTCCCAGAGAGCACCCTGTATAAATGGCAAACTTTGGCCAGCCATAACTATCAATTTACTTGACCATTTTCAGTGATTCTTTTTGCTGCGGACTCAAGGGAGTCCAGGCTACACAGGGGTGTAGTCGGTCAGAGTTTTTGTCTGCCAGGGTGGCTGTATTTATAAGGGAAAGTCAAAGTGGGTGAATGTGTCCAAATCTCATATTCTAACTTTGCATTCTGTGGTGGAACTGAGCACACAGAAAGTGTTATTTCACAGGGGTTAATCTATATTGGGGTTCTTATTGTCAAGGGATCATTTATTTGGGTTTATATCAACTTGGAGTCGGCACTATCTAGATTAGCTTCTTTTGGATTTGCATACTCTGAGGGCCAATGGAGGTCTCAGAGTTTCAGAGACAGAAATTTCATTCTCTAAATCTTGGAATTGTGTAGTTGGATTTGCAGACGTAATTCTTCCAAGTGATCCGCACGTTTTTTTGCCTCGCTTTCACGTTGCATCGCATTTTCTTGTAGCTTTATTTCCTCACGTTTCTGCAACGACCCTAACTCCAATGTATTCATATTCGTTTCCCATTCCATTCTCTTTTTGCGTTCCAAACGTGACTAGTGCAGAAGTTTCATTTCAAGATCTAACCAATAGCAAAAAGACAAAAAATAAACTTAAATGTCTAAATCTAGTAAGTTTAATAGAAAATTACAAGATTGCGGAAAAATTGATGCCCTTGTGTTGCTTTTGAAAAAAGGCTGACCACATCAATTTTGAAGGCTTCAGATGTCTATATACTAACAAATAACTGTAAAAATTATGATTATGTAATAATAGTCCTATTGCTAACTATACATTACTAAAAACTGTCCTAATACTAATTATACAGTACTAGTAACTACACTAACACTAATTATATAAACTATTAAATGTTCTCATACTAATAATACAAAATAAAACTTTGCTAACCCTAATTATACAGACTAATAACTGTGTTATACTAATTGTACACACTAATTACTGTGTTAATATGAATTAAATAGTATTTATAACTTTACTAGCCCTAATTATACCGACTAATTACTGTGTTAATACTAATTATACAAAGTAATAACTATTATACAAAGTAATAACTGTACTTATACGGATTACGGATTATAAAGACTACTAAATGCAGTAATCTTAATTATACCCTAAAACTAATTATACACAAACTTATTATACAGACATCTAACTGAACCACTACTGATTATACAAACTACTAACGGTAAAACACTTATTATACATAATATATAATATACTAATACTTATATACAGACTAATAACTGTAAAATCAAAACCCCGAAAAAAAAAACTGAAATTGAAATCGATATGAGGGAAAATAAAATAGAAATGAAAAAAAGGAGCAAAAAAAAGGAAAAAAAAGAGAGAGAGAGAAAAAAAAAAGAACGTGGGAAAAAGAGAGAAAGAGAGAGAGAGAGAGAGAGAGAGAGAGAGAGAGAGAGAGAAATAATGAGGGAAAAAGAGAGAAAGAGAGAGAGGGAGGGAGAGGGAGAGGGAGAGAGTGAGTGAGTGAGAAAGAGAGAGAGAATGAGAGAGAGGGAAAGAAAAAAATACATGAAAAATAGAAAAAGAAGCAGGAATAAAAAGCTAGTTGCATAAGAATTAAAACATATCTTCTCGGCACAGAGAGCCACAAAAGAAAGCACCAAAAGAGCTTTTCTTTCGGACCCCAATTTTCGCCTTAAAATAATTGTTTCCGCCACCAAACTCTTTCCCGCACTATATTGAGAGATAGAGAGTGATAGAGAAAGAGAGAGGGGAAAGGGGAGAGAGAGAGAGAGAGTGAAAGATGAGAGAGAGAGAAAAAGAGAGAGAGGGAGAGAGAGGGAGAGAGAGAGAAGGAGAGAAAGAGAGGGGGAGAGAGAGGGAGAGAGAGAACGAGAAAGAGAGGGAGAGAATGAATGTTCGAAGAACGACGACGGTGGTTCAAAGTCCTGCAGATTTTTTCGCGCGAAAACACGAAATAGCCGTAAAATGTTGGTTTTGCTACGTCAACTTTTCGGGTTACCGTTGGTCTGTTTCACAAAAATACACTACTTTAACCCGACTTTAATATCCCCCAATATTTTGAGGAAGTTAGTTTTTACGGTTTTCTGAATATTTCCGAAAACAAAAAAGTCGGTGCTCGGAAATCCGTACATTATTCGAACGCCCGTCGGTTGCGCAAGTGAATTTTTTTCTGGTGGGAACAGGCTATGAGGGTAACCTTCCATCAGGTGTTCCCAGTAATTGTACGGTCTCGTTTACTGACAGTAAAATTTGTAACACTTTTCCATCAGGTCGTGGCAGTAAAGCAAAAATTGCTTACGTGTTGGATTTCGATTGGTACCACGTAGGATTCTGTTAAGCCGACCAAGAATATTGAAAGTTTTGAAAAGTACAAAATTTCGACTGCATATATGTACGGGCGGAAGCCGATTAAAAAATCTAGTAGCGTGACGCTAATGTACAACCTGAACTTTCTTGTATTTGTCGTGGTACCACCGGCACAAAAACCGAGGAGATTGCATGTACTGTACTGTACTTAATTTTGCACATTTAAAAAGGAGGCGTGACACGATGTCCTACAACCAAGTTTTTGTTTGTATTTGATTGTGCACATTTATAGCGGAGGCGTGACATGATGTCCTACAAGATTTTGGCATTGAATAGGGTGGCTTCGACGTAAGAAGGTGCACGCCGTTTTCCACATATAAGTATATAACTTCATGTCCGTCATGGATCAACTCTTTTTTTACAAGTGGACCAATACACGCGTCCAGTAGGCGCAAAGTGTCCTCTTGAGGACAGTCGGAGGAGACTCGACAGGTACAGGATAGAAGGGGCGTTTACGTCGAGAATTCAAAATCGGACAGTGGGAGTTTTTCGCCACAAAGTATGGAGAATCTTAACGAATTTCTTGTAAACATGTTTTGTAAAAAAAAAAAAAAAACAGTACGACTTAGTACAGAAAAGGTACTTTTTCTAGTAAACAACCCCACTTTTCGTAGATGGAAGGTTACCCTGAGTCGATGTTCCATCACGAATAGTCTGTAAGCCACGTGTTCTAAATTTATTGGCACCACGCAAGTTAGGATCCGATATTGAGTATCTTTCAGATTTTTAGCACCGACAAACTTAACTTCAAATCTTCTCTTTCGTACCATGTACGTGCGTACGAAGTAATCATGCGACGCAACTTTTATACTTTTTGCAGACGCTAATGTGTACGCCAGCTCATTTTTTAGGGTTTATATTTTCGAACATAACGAAAGTCCTTTGAGAGAAATAGTGTGACGAACAAAAGTTTCCGAAAATAGCGTGACGAATGAATGTTACGAAATTTCGTTTTTATTTTCGGTTGTATTTTGGAAAGCGCGTGTCATGTGCAAATCTCAAGATATTTCGTTGGTTTTACATCATGACACGTAGCTTAATTGTCCAACGTGTCACGAATTTTTTTTTTCTGTATCTGTCAGCCCACCTCGAGGAGGTGGGTTGACAGTTACACAGAAAAATGAAGCGAACTCTTCGCAGATGAACATCCCACGACCATTATTACCTCTAAGACCTTCGGAGAGTATTGGCAATATTCTCTGTAATGTTGTTTTTCGTACAAAAACAAAATAGGCGGTACGATTTGGTACGGAGAGTCACGGATTTCTGTAAATTTCCCCACTTTTCGCCTGATTGAATGTTACCCTTATTCAATGGGCCCCACCTCCCGACTGCAGTTTTGGCTGTCGCAACTAAGAATTGTGATAGCAAAAATGCTATAGTAGAACGGATTCGTACACCACCCATCCCTATTAGAGGCTTAGGATGGACTTCCATTAGGCGTCTCATTAATTGTACATAAAATTTTACTGAAGGGCGTGCCTTCCATTAGGTCGCGACTTTAAACCACTTTTTATTTCAATGGCTCATTCTGGTTGGTAACACGTATGTTAATATTAGATGCTTAAAATCTTCAAAGAATCTTAGGGTGGTTTTCCATTAGCGAAAAAGTGGGGTTTTAAACTAAAGGCCGTACCGTTTTGTACAAGTGTACGGAAATTTTTTTTTTCAACGAAAACAACATTACACAAAATTGTCCAAGGTTGTAGGCGTAGATTAAGACCGTCGGATTGAATTATACTTTTTATCCGTGACGCCACGTCACCAACCCTACAGTATGTTAAGACCGTGCACATGGAGGACAGTTCTCGAATACAGAACGTGTAAAAATTGGCCGCGTGGAAAAGGTAAAAAAATCCACGATGAGCGCACGCGTATGTGCATACACGTCGCGAGGGCCATGTGCCTTCCGCCAGGGTGGCTGCGAATCCGCCGAAATTATCTCGTCACGCTCCCACCATCAAAGTTTGTCGCCGCCTTTTTGTCGTTGCGTTTTGAAAGTTTGGGTAGTACATTTAATGCGCTCTGTATGAGTCATTAATTACCTCCGCTGGTACAGATATTACCTCCGCTCGTACAGAATAATGCATTCTGACATTTTGTTCAAAGATTCTTTCAAGATTTTAAGCATTGAATATTAACCTACGTGTTACCAACCAGAATAAGCCACACAAATAAAAAGTGATTTACAGACCCGACCTAATGGAACGCACGCCCTTCAGTAATATTTTGCATACAATTACTGAGACTCATAATGGAAGTCCACCCTTAGGATGCAAAAGTTTAAACGCAATATTTGTACGAGTGGCGGTAATATCTGTACCCGCGGAGGAAAAATCTGTACCGTCGGAGGTAATTAATAACTCGTACAGAGGGCATTAAATGTACTCCCCAAAATATCAAAACGCAACGACAAAAAGGCGGCGGCAAACTTTGATGGTGGGAGCGTGACGGGATGATTTTGGCGGATTCGCAACCACCCTGGCGGAAGGCACATGGCCCTTGCGACGTGTACGCACATACGCGCGCGCTCATCGTGGATTTTTTACCTTTTCCACGCGGCCTATTTTTACACGTTCTGTATTCGAGAACTGTCCTCCATGTGCACGGTCTTAACAAACTGTAGGGTTGGTGACGTGGCGTCACGGATAAAAAGTATAATTGAATCCGACGGTCTTAATCTACGCCTACAACCTTGGACAATTTTCTGTAATGTTGTTTTCGTTGAAAAGAAAAATCTGTACAAACCTGTACGAAACGGTACGGCCGTCAGTAAATAACGCTAATGGAAGTCCACCCCTAGGGCGGTATTCCGTTAGTAACATCTTACTGGCGCATATAGACGATATCCATAGTTTTGATTTGTAGTTGAGCGTAGTTTCAAGTTTTATCGTCTAGGTTTGTAGTGTTTCAATAGTTTAGTTTTGTTTGTACTTGTTTTTTTTTTTTTTTCGTTTTCTTTCTTTTTAGGCTTTTAAAGCATTTTTTTTTGCTTTTTTTTTTTTTTTGTTCATGTTTGTTTTGATTTGATAACTTTGTGATGTTTGGATCTGCTATTTTGAACTTTGATGCGAGTTGATGTTTAGTTTTGATACCTATAGCAGATATACGCGGTCATTCTACAATGATTGCCTTATGGCGGGATCCCCACCTGAAGGTAATCGCAATAAATGACTGCCGGCATGGCAAAGCATGTCCAAACATGTCTAAAAAGAAAAGTTGCTTTTGTTGTAATGTCTTTTAACAGGTTCCAACATCCGCATCTAATTCTGGCAGCCTAAGTTAATATGAAAAATAGGCACTGCGGTGCAG
>JBBHKE010002706.1:191251-300743 GCA_037447655.1 Zygnema cylindricum | reverse complement strand
GCCAAGCAAACACATTAATAAAGTTAGTTTTTTGTTGCATTTGCTTTGTAATCAAATATAGTTTTTTGTTGGATTCGTTTTGTAATCTAATATAGATAATGATTAATCTAAAATGAGTTTTATGTTGCTCTTTATCTAAGACATATATGAGAGTTCACTTGTGTGTTTGTATATCCCTAGAGGGTCGTCTCACTTTTTGAACCTTAAACAATATAATCAAACGGGTTGAAAACACATTGCATTAAAATGAGGAAAGAAAGTTATTTGTAAATGGTTTGTCTGAAGCACGTTGATAGGTGCTTCGTGAAATATCATACAAATACGTGCATCTATTACTTTATTGATATTTTTATATTCTATGTAGATCTTTATATGGTTTCGAGTTGGCGATTGTTTGTTTATTGGCTTCTGTAATTCTATGGGCTCCATTGCCACATGATATTCGCAAGTCCAAAGAAGCCAACCTAGATAGTGCCAACTTGAAGTTTATATAAACCCAAATGATTGACCCCTTGACAATCAAAACCCCATTACAGTTTCACCCTTGTGAAATAAGACTTTGTGTGTGCTCAGTTCCACCACTGAATGCAAAGTTAAAATATGAGTTTTGAATAACATTCCACACTTTGTATTTCCCTTATAAATGCAGCCACCTTGGCAAGGAAACTCTCTGACCGACTACACACGTGTGTAGCCTAGACTCCCTTGAGTCCGCAGCAAAAAGAATCATTGAAATTGGTCAACTGAGTTAATAGTTATGGTTGGCCAAAGTTTGACTATTATACAAGATGCTCTGTGGGAGAGGCGGCTACCTACCCAAAATATTCTAAGTCCTAAACCCCTCTCTAAACCCCTTAGTACTGAGGTACTGACCAATCACAAGAGTGTAGCGTACAATAAAATATAGATGTCGGAGTACTTTCTGTGCGGACAGTGTACGACGTCGCCATAATACAACATTTGTCACATCCGGATTTGTTGTCTTCCGTTCCGAAGATTTCGAAAACCCGTATAATATGCAACTCTGAGACCTCCACTGGTCCTCAAAATAGGCAACTCACACGAAGCCTCTAGGATTACCCTGACCCCTTTGTGTTTCAACAAGAATAACTACCACTCTGGCAGACAAAAACTCTAACCACCTTTACCCTTATAAAGGTAAGACTCTCTTGAGTCTATAGCAAAAAGAATCTCTGAATTTGCTCCCCTGAGCAGTAAGCTATGAAGGGTCAAAGTTGACCTTTTTATACAAAAGCTCTCTGGGAGAGAGGGTCTATTCTATCAAAAATTTCTAAGTCCTATCTCTCTCTAAAACCCTATCTATTGAAGTACGGCACCAATCATAATAGTATGTTGTAGAGAAAGGTACACGTGCCGGTGTACTTTTTGTACGGCCATTGTACGACAGGGCCAAGAAGTCGACACATGTCATTTTTGGATTTGATCTTGTAATTCATGAGATGTCGTAATCCAATGTGATTGTGCCACCTGTCAATTGACGTGATGTCGACCGCAAACCGCCGAAAACCTATTCCGCGATCTCAGCATGCTTGGCGGCCGTCCGATTAAACCGGAATTAAATCTTAGACGTCATAAATACCTGCGCTGTATTTGTTTCCTCTACGAAACAAATTGCGCGGTATCCGTTTCGGATGTTTCGTACGCCGTACAACAAAACTATATCTATGTCCAAAAATCTCGTTAAATGAAAATAGCGCACACGTAAACATTTATATAACTATCAAACCCTATATCATATAACGTTGGTATAGACTAGTTGGCTAAGGCTACCGGCTATTGGCAATTTGACAAACGGTAGGTACCCGGTTAAAATCCCGAGTCGGTCAAGTAAATCAACCAATCTAATGTCTTTCTTCGTCTGGATAGCATAGGCGGCCATGGCTCTATCTCCCTCTCCAACTTTCAGTGACTGCAACAACTGTGGGAGCTGGAGAAAGAAGTTAGAGGCAAACTGCCTCTGCTTCTTTTCTGCATTTTTATAAAACCTAGAAAATACTAAAATAACCTTTAATTTCGACAGTTGCCACGTGTCATCCGGAGTGGCGGAGTCCGCAAACCGCCAAATGTCCTTTCCGCGAAGCCGGCGCTAACCACGACCGTCCTATTGATATCGGTATATATTACAGACCGTCGAAACATATGTCCGTACTATTTGTTTCGTCCGATACTAAGAGTAGAATTGTTTCTATGCCTTATAACCGTAATCTAGTTAAATGGAAAAACCTACGTGTACATGTTTAAATACATATCAAACCCAATGTACCTTAGCACTAGTCCTAGATTAAATGGACAAAGCTACCGGCTACAGTTGACTTGTCAGATGACAGGTACAAGGATCAATTCTTGGGTCCGTCAAGTACCTTTTGGTAAATCTACCTAATTCACCTCCTGTCTTCTCTAATGAGCTTTAGGCAACCATGGCTCTAGCTCCTTCTCTAGCCTTTAGTGACTACGACAAGTGTGGGGGCTTGGAGAAGGGAGTTAAAGGCATAATGCCTTTGCTCTTTTCTATCCTAATTCAGACCTAAAAAATACTCAAATATCAACACTCCCCTTATTTTCTAGTCTATTTTCCTTTCAACTGCAGCAAACAAATAAACAAACATCCCCTCCCCCCCCTTTTTTTTTTTCCTTTTCCTTTCATAAATTGAAGAAAAATACGCTCGTATTTACAAGAGTGCATTACATGAACCAAAATAATAATTGCATCACACATTGTGTTTAGCATCCCACTTTCCATAAATCCGAGCCAAGATTTAATCCACATCTCTTTTCCATCCACACTAAATCCAATATTCCCCTTGCAATTCAAACAGCCAGCCCCATCTCCAATCTGCAACATACACCTAGATGCTCACCCTTTTACAAGCACACCTTCATAAATGCCATCATTTCCTTTACTGATGTCAAACCCATTACCCCCAAAAATTGAGCTTTCCTCACTCTCTCCCATCGATTTCTTTCCACTATCACTTTCTATTTTTATTCCCAAAAAATATTTCTCCTCCCCTAAACGTTTCATTAGATATTCCTCTTCTCCCATATCTTTCAAAACCCCCTCTAGATTTACTTCTCCCATTTCCTCGGATCTGTTGTAGTCTCCCCTTCCGACCATGTTTTCTGTTTCCAAAATATCTATAAAAGTATTCTCAATATTTTGATTTTTCCCTATTTCACTCATATCTGACTTTCTCATCTCTAAGTCAAACACTTTACACTCCATGACATCCTCATCATGCTTAATTCCCTTGAGTATCTCCTCTTTTTTTTCTTCCTTTATACCTCCAAAAGCACAATGTTGCCTTCGTGGAATTTATGTGTGTTTTTCTCTCTTCCCCATACTACCAATGTGAAGAAGCTCCAAAATTTCTTCCTCCTCTTTCTCCTCTTCCCCTTCTTCCTCCTCATTCACATTCTAACTTCTAAGTTCTTCCAAACAAGGGCATTCCTCCATATATTGATCTGGTTTACTACAAAAGAAGCAAACCCCCTTTTTCAAAGCTCCCCTTTCTTTTCCTCTCCCTCTCTTTCCACCGAAGTTCCGATAAGGTTTACCTTTGTCTTTGTTACTCTCATCACGCTTCCGCTCGTCACGGTCGTTCTTCTCATCATGCTTCCGCCAGTCACCACCATCTGTAAATGCATTCACCCTGTTACTTCTCCTATGAAGTTCCAAAGTGCTTTCCCTCACAAAAATTATCCCAGTGGTTATGCTCCAAGTCCATGAGGAGCCATCCATTCCCTACATACGGTAAATCTGGAAGCATCATGATTAGTGTATTAATCTTTCTCGCCTCAATAACGCAACAAAATCATTGCAAAACTCTATCATGTTACCGCCTTTATAAACATAGGCCTCCATTTCCTGTTTTACTAATTGTTGCCTCTGTATAGTCTCACTCTTATAAATCTGAATTAGTGTTTCCCAGATTTCGGAAGACTTGGTTAGATTTAAAAGAATGATAGCTATGGACTTAGACACATATCTAAATATGAGAGGTTTTTCTATTGTGTTTTTATATTCCCAAATTTTCTTGTCATTTTCTTCAATTTTTTGTTTAGTTATAGCCTCCACAAGTGGAACTGTAGCCGAGAGCCTAGCTCCCCTCACCATCGGTGTTCCTTTATCCTTCTCCCCTTTTCCTCCTTCCATGGTAATGATTTTCCCTTCACCTTCCGTTGCATCGTTACTCCGGTTGGTTTTCTGGAAAGCCCCAAATGATTCTTCATAGTGAGTTCCTCCAAAGCCCGTTGGCGGACACCTCACTTATCCCCAAACAATTCCCCATAAGTGCTTTTCGAAAAGCAATCCCTCCATCGTGAACTCCAAATAAGTGAAGTGTGTTCCATCAATCATAGGCACCCTAGATGGTGGGCCCATAACTTGTAATTCTATGGGCAACATTGCCACCCAGAATTCGCAAGTCCAAAGAAGCTAATCTAGATAGTGCCGACTCCAATTTTATATAAACCGAAATGATTGAGCCCTTGACAATCAGAACCCTATTATAACTTCACCCTTGTGAAATAAGACTTTGTGTGTGCTCAGTTCCACCACATAATGGAAAGTTAGAATACGAGTTTTGGATAACATTCCCCACTTTGACTTTCCCTTAGAAATGCAGCCACCTTGGCAGACAAACACTCAGACCAACTACACCCGTGTGTAGCCTATACCCCCTTGAGTCCGCAACAAAAAGAATCATTGAAATTGGTCAACTGAGTTAATAGTTATGGCTGGCCAAAATTTGCCTTTGATACAAGATGCTCTTTGGGAGAGGCGGCTACCTACCCAAAATATTCTAAGTCCTAAACCCCTCTCTAAACCCCTTAGT
The DNA here is from genome assembly GCA_037447655.1 of Zygnema cylindricum. NCBI lineage: Eukaryota > Viridiplantae > Streptophyta > Zygnematophyceae > Zygnematales > Zygnemataceae > Zygnema > Zygnema cylindricum. The sequence goes on along the minus strand of JBBHKE010002706.1, from coordinate 295,887 downwards.
ACTGAGGTACTGACCAATCATAGAATGTACCGTACAATAAAGTACAAATGTTGGAGTACATTCTGTACGGACAGTGTACGACGCCGCCATAATGGGACATTTGTCACATCCAGATTTGTTGTCTTTTGTTTCGGAGATTTTGTAAACCCGTATGATGTTGCCACGTGTCATCCGGAGTGGCGAAGTCTACAAACCGCCAATTTGTCCTTTCCGCGAAGCTGACGCTAACCACGGCCGTCCGATTGATATCGGTATTTATTACAGACCGTCGAAACATATGTCCGTACTATTTGTTTCGTCCGGTACTAAAAGTACAACTGTTTCTATGCCCTATAAACCGTAATCTAGTTAAATGGAAAAACCTACGTGTACATATTTAAATACATATCAAACCCAATGTACCTTAGCACTAGTCCAAGATTAAATGGACAAAGCTACCAGCTACAGTTGTCTTGTCAAACGGCAGGTACTATGATCAATTTTTGGGGCCGTCAAGTACATTTTGGTTAAATCTACCTAATTCACTTCCTGTCTTCTCTAGTGAGGTTTAGGTAGCCATGGCTCTAGCTCCTTATCTAGCCTTCAGTGACTACGAGAAGTGTGGGGGCTTGGAGAGGGGAGTTAAAGGCAGACTGCCTCTGTTTTTTTCTATCCTAATACAGACCTAGAAAATACTCAAATATGAACAACTTCTGCATACCTGGTTAAGTACAAAACACCCATCTATTAATTAACTTAATTGGTATGCATTACATTAATAAAAATTGACGACTCTTTCAAGATATCTCCAAATAAAAACAACACAAAACAACAATGAACAAACAATGCATGACAAAGGAACAATGAGACAATATAAATTCCTTTAAAAACATAATTAAATGTCGTTGAATAAATAAATCAAGCAGCTTAACCCTCTAAAGATTCTTTCCATTTTTTTGTGTTTGGTAATATTCAAATGTTTCCAATTGTGAAACAAATAATCAAATTTTCAAAATCGTAGCAGTTGGAGGAATATCATTCATCCATTTCATCATATTTGGCCACAACATCATCGTCGTTACAAAATTGACAAAATAACGCGTCTCTCGCCGTTCTCCTCCCACCTTGAGAACGTGGTGTCACACTGTTTTTAGCATCCGGCATCCGAAATTGCCTCCACCGTACAGGTAATGGCTCCCCAGTGAGAATGATGAAGTTGTGTAAAACACAACATGCCACAACAACAGTTGGAACCATTTCCTCCTTAACCCCAATGTCCCTCAATATTTCGAACCGCCCTTTCAAAATGCCAAACGCCATTTCAATACGAACCCGCCCAATTGATAATGCTTTATCGAAAGCATTTTTCCTTGCATCTCCACTAGCTCTATATCATTTGATCAAAAAATTGGATAATGGATACGCGGCATCCCCAATGATCACGGGCCGAACTGTAGTGCCACAAATTTCCTCAACCGGCTCTCTTAGAATTTGGCGGTTACGTAGACGAGTGTAGATTGAGGAGGCTTGGAATACCGTAGAGTCGTGTGTCGAGCCCGAACGGTCACAAAAAACATCCCAAAATAGAAGACGGTGATCGCAGATTGCTTGAAGTATCACATTGTGTCTTCTAAAAAGATCGAAATACTCAAATGCGTTTTCTACTGGTCGGTTAGAAAAATAGATGTGCGTCCCATCAATCACCCCGCCAATTTGTGATATTTCTGTTAACTCCTTGAAACCATTAATGATTTCTTGTAACTTCGGTCCATGCGGCCGTTGAATAAAAGTGGTGTGAAGGGGACCCTCCAGTACAGAACAAATATCTTCGGTGTAATTAGTGATTGTTGAAATTCCTATGCAAAACATTTCCGATAAAGCCATTAAAGGCGTGTTGTGAGCCAAACGGTGAAGCACCACAGCACATGCTTTATTGATGTGTATAGCATCTCGATAGCTCGTGTGATTTTTTTGAATGAACGGTGTTAACATGAACACCAACTTTTCGAAAGTGCGTAGGCCCATACGAAAATGCCTTTTCCATTGTTTGTCACAATCTTCATGACCGATATTCAACCATACAGTGTTACAAATATGGTCCCAAAAACTTGTAGATCTAGGAAAAATCCACCATCTTCTTCCCCTTGAGCGTGAATTTATACGGTTGTTAATATATTTTCTCCACCGTTTTTTCAAAAGCACCAATTGTAGTATGACGATAAGGTAAGTAAGAAGTTTCCTCTTTTGGAAATATCGATAGCGTCCTCGGGATGAAATGGGCTCCATTTAAGAAATGGTTAATGCTAATAACCCTGATAAACAATACAACCACGAAGAGAAAAACAACACAACCACGAAGAGTCATGGTAGGGTGCATATAATGGAGGGTATGAGGGATAAAAGAAGCGATGAAGGAAAGGAGGGAGGGACGGATGGACAGCCGGAGGGTTGGGAGGGAGGGAGGCAGGGATAAAATGATGGAGAGAGGATAGATTGGGTGAGAGAGGGGAAGTTATAGTGGGAGAGGGGGGGGGAGGGGGAGAGGAAAGAGAGACGGTGAGAGAGGGAGGGAAGGAGAGAAGGAAATAGAGAGGGACAGAGAGAGGGAGAGAGGGAGGGGGAGAGAAAACATAGGGAAAAATATTTGGATAGTGAGAGTGAGGGAAGGAAGGAGAGAGGGAGGGAGGAATGGAGGGCAAGGAGAGAGGGAGAGAGAGACAACATATTGGGAGGGATAGAGGAAGGGAGAGAGGGCAGATTGGAAGAGAGAGAGGGAGGGAGGTAAAGAGGGAGGTAGGGAGGGGGGGAGATGGAAGGGGAGACACAAAGAGGAAGGTTAGTTTGGGAACGAGAGAGAAAGGGAGGGAGGGAGGGAGAGAGGAAAAGAGGGAAGAAGTGAGAGAGGGAGGGAGCAAAATAACATAGATGACTTATCAGTACGGATTTTGACATTTTTGCGAAATTTTGTTATTTTATTAAGATTTTGAATCTTTCTTTAAATGCATATACTTTTCATACGAATAAACCGTAAAAATAAAATGTATAGATATAATGTTCGAAAATTTAAAGAAATAGACGTTTCATTTCCCCGCGGGAAGTTTTTAATGAAATTTGTACGGTTCATCGAAGCCACGTTTAAATCTGCCATTGAAAGCTTGATTAAAGTTGCACTTCAAGCTTCCACAAACTTTTTCACATGTAGCCATGCCTAGCCCTCGAGGATGAGAGTAAGACCATATTAAGGCTCCGAAGGGTGGGCAGCTTGAGGAAAACAAATCGTGCATTTGTATTTATTGTATTTTTTTTTTTTTGCTTCAATTCTGAATTTATCATCATTAAATGTTGACATACAGAAATGGATATATTTTTTTTAATTGTGATTTTGTCATTATTCATTTTTGACAGTCAAAAACGAGTAATTTTTCTTCAATTCTAAATTTTTGAATGTTGGCATGTTGTAATAGAGGCAAGCGCCGGCATGGCGTCAGGATGACGACGGTGCTTACAAGGCTTTCGCTGCCCGGCGTTGGTGGCGAGTTCAGCGCCGAGGAAGTCTGGTCGCTGGCGACGAAACAGTCTGATCGCTGCTAGCTGGTTCAACGTCCAGCGAAGACACAATGTTGTCGCTAGTTTTCATTTAGAACCTTTGAAATTTTGATTAAGTTGTCGTCGTATTTTTAGTCATTTATTAAATGTTATAATATTTTGTGATTTTTAATTTTAGTATGAATTCAAAGAAGGTCAACGCATTATTAAATATTTTGAACTTTATTTCATGCTCATATTCGTTATTTTTTTGGCGTTTCATGCGTGTGTTTTATAAGCATGAGATATCTTTCCGAGAGAGGGAGGGAGGGAAGGAAGGAGGAAAAGCATATTGGGAAGGAGGGAGGGCAAATTCGGAGGGAGAGAGAGAGGGTAGATTGGGAGGTGAGAATGGATGGAGTGAGGGAGGGAGTGAGAGAGGGAGGGAGGGATGGCAGATTGGGAGGGATTGAGGTAGTGAGGGAGGGAGGGAGGGTAGGGGAGTGATAAGAGGGAGGGTAAATTGGGAGGGAGAGAGAGGGGGAGGGAGGGAGGGAGGGAGAGTGGGAGGGAGGGAGGAAGGGAGGGAATATTGGGAGGGAGGGAGTGCAGATTGTGAGGGAAGGACGGAGGGAACAAAAAAAAAAACAGTGTGATAAATGCACAAAAAATGAGTTGGTTAATGATGTTAAAGATAAAGAATTCTTTTAGCTTGAGATTTTGAAAATTAATTAATGAAGAATCTTTCAAAAATGTAGGATAATACAACAAAGAAACTAAAGAGGAGGAGGAGGAAAAAGAGAGGGAGAGGGAGGATATGAAAGAAGAGAGAACAAAAAAGAACGATGGAAAAAAAAACTAGGATAAAATTTTTAGGGAGAATGGGAGTACAACAAGAATAACAGGTAAACATAAAGAAGGATAGGAGTTAAAAAGAGAGAAAGGCACAAAGGGAGAGAGAGAAAGAGAGATATTTGCATGTTTTTACCAAATTCCTCTTCTTAGTAAGGGAGAGAGGGAGGGAGGGAGAGAGAGAGGCGGGAGAGAGGGCGAGAAAGGGAAGAGGGAGAGCGATAGAGGGGGAGAGGGATAGAGAGGGAGGGAGAAGGAGAGAGAGGGAGAGAGAGGGAGAGAGAGGGAGAGAGAGGGAGAGAAGGGGAGAGAGGGGTAGAGAGGGGGGGAGAGGGGGAGAGGGGGGAGAGAGCGACAGAGAGGGAGAGAGTGGGGGAGAGAGGGAGGGAGCGAGAGGTAGGGTGAGAGAGGGAGGGAGAGAGAGAGGAAGGGAGGGTGGGAGGGAGGGAGGGGAGGAGGGTGGGAGGGAGGGAGGGGAGGAGGGTGAGAGAGAGGAGGGAGGGAGAAATATAGGGAGGGGAAGGCAGATTTGGAGGGAGGGAGGGCAGATTGGGAGGGAGGGAGAGGAGATTGGGAGGGATGGGGGGAGAGAGGGAGGGAGGGAGGGGGGCAAGGGATAAAAGGAGAGAATGAAGGAGGGAGTTGGGGAGGGAGGGATAGTGGGAGGGAGGGAGGGATAAAAGGGAGGGTGGGCAAATTATGAGAGAGGGAGGGAGGGAAGGAGAGGGAGGGTGAGAGAGAAGAGGGATGTTGAGAGAGGAAGGGAGGGAGAGAGAGAGGGAAGGAGTGAGGGATGGAGGGAGGGCAGTTTGGGAAGGTGGGAGGGCAGTTTGGGAGGGAGAGAAAGTGAATGAATGGGGGAAAATATGTTGAAGAAATGATAGTTTAATGTTTAGTGTTAAAAGAGGGCGAAAAATCAAAAAGAGGAGAAAGTAAAAAGAAAGGAAGAAGTTTGGTTCAAGCGGGATTTTGCGGTTGTTTTTGTTTGTTTTTTTTGCCACTTTTTATTTTCAGGTGATTTTTGTTTGTTGGTTTTTTTTTTGAACCGTCCCTTTTTGTTTGGATGTCTCGGCCGGTCACCGTGGAAAAAATATATGTTATTGTACGTATGAAAAACGATGGATTTGTACGGACGGATTTGAGTCGTCAACAACTACTTGTACGGCAACATGAATCACGTCACGACGTTTTTGTTGACGTGAGATGACATTAAGGGCAATTCACGTCCAAACAAAAAAAAAAGCATTCGTTTCTTCATCTCATTCACCATCCGTTTCTAGTGTGAATCCTGCAATTGACATCGACATTGATTCGGCACAATACGACTCCCACCGACATTGGCTTACGTCATCGTACGAAAAGTCCACAATTCGAGATCCGATGTCAAATTGGCATCAAATTTAAATAAAGATTCGAAAGTCCTTCTGGACGGTGGAACAATATTCGACCAATGAGAGCAACTTGCCAGATAATTCCAAGAACAAAAAAGAGATATAACCAGCCAAGACCGGACCAGTTTGATCGTTTTCCATTGGTTCTCGCAAATAATTTCGCTTAGGTGTGCGAAATATGTATTCTATGCATAGTATCGATTTTTGACAGCCAAATCTGTCAATTCGCTATAGATGTCATATTCGTATGGATTTGGACTTTTTTACGAAATATACGTAGTATTCGCTTGTTTCGTAAAATTCGTAAATTTCGTATGTCTCACACTCTACGGAAATATCTACGGACATTAAAAAAAAAAAACGTTGCTTCATTTGCGCGTGAGTATTTTTTATCTAAACGGCGAGCCGCGAAATTTATGGCGTCTCTAACAGCGGCTTCCTCGAGCCGTTTTGCTTCATTCGCGCGCGAGTATTTTCATTTGTCCTCCACTCCGTCTTCAAAAAAAAGCCGCCGTTGGAAACACCGTAAATTCCGGCGCTCGCCGCTAGTTCGTTGCACTTATCAGTTTTTGACAATACTAAATATTTAAATTTTTGAAATTTGAAAGTTGAAAAAAAGTACGAATTTTACGACGAATTTTATAAAGTTGGAAATTGTTTTATGCACACTCTACGTAGTATTGGTTAGTTTACTCCGTGTGTTTTATGCGCATAGGACATCTATGCAATTCTTTGTCAATCTATTACTGTACACAACGTGAATCGCTATTAGAATTAATGTTTTTTTCGCCACTTAGGGTATGTCCCCATGTTCATAAGGGTTTTTTTTTTGTCGTTTTCTTGTAAAACTTAGCGCCGTACTGCCTAAGTTGCAACCGTACGAAGGAATTGCAAATTTGTAGAGTACAATTGCGTCATCCTTGAACTTAAGATGACCGAAAATGTTTCTTGTGTTTTACGACCCACTTCCACGACAAAATACGTCATCTTCAAACCTTTGTTTAAAACACATGCGCGATGTGTTTTAAAACTAGGTATTTTCGATAAACAAATAGGAACATATATTCGCACGTGCTGTAATTTTAGAAAATTTTCATACGATTTCCAAGGACAAATAAAAATACACAATTTGCTATGTTTTGTACGTTTGCTTTCAATACGACGAAAAAAAATACACAATTTGTTTGGTTTTTTCCGTCTTCGTTCGGTACGGTTTTTTTTTATCGTAGGGGTCTCAAAATTCTGATGTCATTTCACGTCGACTGAACAGGAGACGGGAAGGCAAAGCGCATCTTCTTCAACCGTGAAACTGCACAGGCTGGAAAGCGGTACGTCTACAATGTCACGGTAAGACATACGACGTCACCCAAGCAGTTCCAAAAAATAACGTGCGGCAACGTAGATTTGTAGACGTTGACAACCGTCACAGGTATTGTCGATGTTTACAATCGTCACAATCGTACGTTACGATTACGTTCTTTGGGTGCGTCTCCATGTGCCTAAGTAAAGGTTTTTCTCTGCCTTTTTCCTGTAAAACTTAGAGCCGTACAGCGTAAAAAAATAGAAAAAATGAGAAATGCATTTTGCGTCATCATCTAATTTAGAATGTACTATATGTTGTCGTCTTGTGTTTTTCGACCCACGGCCACGCAAAAAAAACGTCATCTTCAAATTTTCTTTAAAAAACAGGGACGATGTGGTTTAAAACAAAGTATGTTTGAAAAGCAAATAAGAACACGTATTCGCACGTGTAAAAAAATTTACAAAAATTTCAAATGAATTCAATCGACGACAAAAGGTACACTCTTCGTAATATTTTGTCCGTTTGCATTTAGGTATGACGAGGCAAAGTACACAATTTGTTAATTTTTGTCCGTTTGCGCCGGGTACAGATTTTATTTCGTCAGGGGTCTCAAGATTTCGATGCCATTTCATGTCGAGCGGAGAAGCGACGCAAAGGCAAAATGCATCTTCATCAACCGTGAAAGGGCACAGGCTGGAAGGCGGTACGTCTACAATGTCACAAAAGCTCATGGGACGTCACAAGCTGCTACTAAAAATAACGTGCGTCATCACAAATTGTAGACGTTGATAGCGGTCACGGGCATTGTTAGCGTATACAATCGTCCCACGGTTCAGTAACTATGTCGTTGTTTCACATAGGGACACCCGAAATCCGGGTCCGCCGGCTTTACGCAAAAAAACAAATTTTTTTTTCTAAGTTTCAAGTACATGGAGACGCACCCTTACACACAAGGACACTTAAAATCTGGGTCCGGCGGATCCACGCTGAAGTACAAAGTAAGTTCTCTAAGTTACAAATACATGGGGACATACCCTTAGAGCATTTTTTCTCCGTACCCACATGTTGGATTTCAGATCTGACGGTTGTGATTGAAAGATAAGATTTCGGTTTATGGTCTCAAATCTACAATCCGACAAGTGTGTATGGAGAAAAGATGATTTAAGTGGCGAAAAAAATGTTGACGCTAATAGCGATTCACGGTGTACTGTACTTTACTCTACTTTTGGCGTATCGACAAAGATTTGTAGAGTCGAAATTTGTATCGACGGTCAAACTCCACCGACATGAAATTGTAATGTATTGGTTCTTTTCGGATTACAGTTGCAAATGTTATGCTGTGTCGATCTCAAGTAGCAGATGTTTGACATTCCCTATAAAAGACAAAATAAACGACGAATTGTATTGAAAACTGATGTCAACTGCCACGTAAATCGCTCCAAAATCGACGCATATCGGACACGTATTAGATTTACTAAAAAAAAATACCTTACATTGAAAGTGATGGAAGGTGGATTGGCCGATCGAATTCTGTACATGTCGTTTTACGGCTTTGATAGTGCGCCGTAAAGATAAAAAAGATAAAAATAAGATCTGAAGTGATGTGATAGTTGTGCCTAAGGGGGTATCCCCATGTAATCGATACTTTGATAAAGTATTTTGGACTATAGTGAAGATTCGTCGTACTACTTTGAAGAGCGTCCCAATGTGCGAAAATGAAATCGGAACTTTGACATGTGACGGTTGTAGACGTCGGTACGACTTGTGACGGTTGAAGACGACTACGAAAATTCCGAAGATTGGTGACGCCAACAAAAACAGGGATAGTGGTAGACGTCTAGATTTTTGTGAAATTGTAGATGTTTAGGGTTTGGTGACATTGTGACGTCACGCTCGCTTGTGACAATGTCGATGTCACGAATTCAAGAAATTTTCGCCATGGTTTTCCGATTTCGATATTTCTACTGTTCTTACTCGACTTGCCATTAAAAAAAAACCTAAAAATTGTCAGAAAAATATTTTTAAAATATCTTTCATTTTATACCAATATTGTCGTGTCTCATTTTAAAAAGTGTGTGATAGAAGCGAGAGTGTGAGAGAGAGAGAGAGAGGAGAGGCGACGACGGCTAATTTTTTTGCAAAGGACCCACGATTGAAAGTAGAGGTCTAAACCCCTGCAGTTTTTTTCCGTACATAGCGCGTGACGGGCACGGAGAAAAATATCGAGGACTCTCCTTCGTCCTAAAATTTTACAAATCGTGTGGCGCGTGCGTGCTTCGTTTTTCATTCGCTGTTTGGGCGGTACCTGAACTAAAATCACCCCCTCGAGGTGATTTTGGAAGAAGTTTTTTTTTGGGCTGGATTCTCTTGCCCGGGGGTCGAAAAGGGGAAAACGCCAAAATGCATTCGCATGACGACAAACACGGCCGTACATTCAAAGTATGAATTGACGTTCACTCTACTTTGGTAAAAATGATTTTTTCGTACGGCTAAAGTTTTTGTCAAAGTTCCCTGAAAAAAAGGGCAAAAAGACAGAGAAAAGTAGATACTTTAAAACATGGGGACACCCCCTAAGATCTTAGGGTACTTTAGCATGTAACCGAAACTTAGTCTTGCTACTTTGTTTTTTAGCGACGATTCTCCGTACAACTTTCAGAGCATTCGGATGTAAACGCAAGTAACTTGTCAATTAAAAAAGTGACTTACGTAGACGTGTACGAAGAATTGTGACAGATGATGTGGTACATAAAATGAGGCGAAACTTCCACTCGCCTTCAATTTGAGGCGTTTCTCCGCACGCTGTACAATTTTTGTGACTTCGTAATGTCCGTACGCCAAATTGTCGACGTGTCGAAACTCTAAAATACCTTTCGCTGTCGCATAGAATTTGGGGTTTAGTTTATCATCTTCCCACTTGCCGACAGGTGGCCAATCTTTTTCATACGCCGTATGTGTGAAGACACGTGTTTTTTAGAGAGACGGCCCCTATACGGATCAGCGCACGCAAAACATTACGCACAGGCTGTAAACGTGCAGTGTGTTTTTTTTTTGGTACTTCGCACACAAAAATAGTTAAGAACTTCAGACACGTGCGATAATGTCTGACTATTCGCTCACCTAACTGGACTTTATTTAAAATCACCTCGCGAGATGATTTGATGTAAAGTTTGAACACGTGTTGAAAGGACACGAAAGTGGGTCGAAATGCGCTAAACGACAAATTGTATTGCGCCAAACTACTGTACGTATAAAGTTGCAGGGTAACGCAACTTGTACGGTAGTAATTTCTAATTTTTGGTACGGCTGCGGATTTTTTCGCTTTTTTCTAAGTTATGGAAGAAAACGACAGAAAATAGCTGTAACTTGCACATGCGAAAATACCCTTAGGATGATACGGTGTGTTTGTCTTTATTGAAGAAGACAAATCCTTTTACACGCTACACTGCTCGTCGTTATTAGTTTTCATAACACTAATTCGGTCGTGACTTTTTTTGGCCAGGAATCACAAAATATAGTTAACAACATTATTTGATGAAGTGGATAAAACTCTGCCACGTTACTCTCTACTAAATTTAGTATTATTTATTCTAATTTCATATATACACTAATTTTTGTTTAGAGATGAGCGGTGTAGTTCCTGTTCCTAAGTTACCGATTTTCTCAAAATCTCTACGGGTGGCTAGTCTACGTACGGATGTTTTGTCGTCTTGCATGAAATCAAGAAGTGTACTTTTTGGGCGAAAAACGTGTCTTCAGGGATCGGAGTAACCTTCACCAGAAAACAAAAAATTAACTACTAGTGCGCCCAATCAAATCGCGTGTGCCGCCCGATACCTTATTTTTTGTCGTTTTTCAGTTTAATACCGTACAGTACGGCATAGCGGCTAACTCTTGGCTGAAAGTGGTCAGAGAAAATCAACTTTGAAAATATCCACTTTCCAGGGGGAGGTTATTTTCCGTACCCGCAATTTGCGGGTAAAAAGCGATATTTTTTAACTTTTTTTTTTTGGTTTTGAAAATGACCGGATTCAATGCACTCGTTGAATTATGCGGGTCACACTTTTGGCCATTACGTGCTGCCACGTGACGTTTACAAATGGCGACAAAAAAAGAATCTTTTGAAAGGGCAAACGTGTATGCAGATTATTATTTCCTACGTCGGCTGTACGGTCCTAGACCTTTTTCATGAGATCGATTTCCAAATTTTGGGCGAATCTCTTTACTGTACTTGGAAATAGTAAAATCTCTCAAATATTTCACGGGCAAAAAAACTAAGGGTAAGTCCCTATGTATTAAAGTATCGACTTTAATTTGTCGTTTTCACTGAAAACGCAGTTCTACACGAGAAAAACTTTAGCCGTACAAAAAAATCAATTATTTAAAAGTACAGCAAATCTCAAGTCGATAATTTGAATGTATTTCATGTTTGTCGTCTTGTGAACGCATTTTGGCGTTTTCCTTTTTTCGACCCCCGGGCAAAAGAATCAAGCCCGTCAAAAAACTTCATAAAAAATCACCTCGCGACCTGATTTCAAGGAAAGTACCGCCCAAACAACGAATGAAAAACGACCCACGCACGCGCCACACGAGTGGAAAAATTTTAGGACGAGGGAGAGTACTCGCTATTTTTTTCCCTGCCCGTCACGTGCATGTACGGAAAAGACAAGAATGTACGGAAATAAATTTGCAGGGGTCTCGGACCTCCAATTTCATTCCTGGGTCCTCGGTAGAATTATGCATCGTCGTCGCCTCTCCCCTCTCCCTCTCACACTATCACTCTTATCTCACAGTTTTTAGAATGAGGCACCACAAAACTGGTAAGAAATGAAAGATATTTGAAAAATAAATCTTTTGACTACCTTTATGCATATTTTTATGGCAAGTTGAGCGAAAAAAGTAGAGAAAACGAAATCAGGTATCCATGGCCTAAAGTTCTCGAATCTGCGACGTCACAAGTGAAAGTGACGTCACAATGTTACAAAACCCTAAACATATGCCATGTCACAAAATTACCAAAATGTAGACGTCTACAACTTCGTTGCTTTTGTTGGCGTCACCTATATCGTAGTCGTCGTCAACCGTCACAGAGTCGTACGTACGTCTACAACCGTCACATTTCAAAGTTCCGATTTCATTTTCGCACATAGGGACACTTTTCAAAGTAGTACGGAACACTTCACTGCAGTCCAAAATACTTTTTCAAAGTATCGCTTACATGGGGACATACCCTAATATGTAAATAAGGGTATAATTCCATTAGGCGGTTCCAGTAAATGTACGGAAAATTCTACAGGCAGCGTTTACTGGAAGACTATTCCATTTTGTCGGGCCAGTAACAAACATTCCTCAATCATGATTGGCCTACATAGGTTAGAGTCCAGATTCATAAAATCTTAAAAAAATTTACAAACGGAAAGTCAAAAAGAAAAACCGTACAACCGGAGGTACTTAGTGATTTGTACGTAAAGTTTGCGGCCAGATTTTGATTTTGAATATGGAAATCAAAATTTTGAAAACGGAATGGCAAAAAAACGCGGCAAACTTTGAAGGTCGCGGCGTAATTTGAATCTCGGTGGATGTCAGACAGAGCGTGCGAGGATATTTCCAGCTCACCTGCATCCAGCGTGGCAGGCGGCACATGGCATGTAGGACATAGGCACATGGTCTGTAGGACGTGTAGGCCTGTGATTGCTTTCTCAAAGTGGATATATTTTTGTTTTTTAACATGTACCAATGGTACACGACCTTACCATGACCAGTATCGTACAACTCTCCTCGCTAGGAGAGTATCGTGACACTGGACGATGTGCGCGATTGCTTCGCGGATCTGATAAAGTGGAATATCCAACGGCCAGGTATTACGCCTACATCATTGGAGCCTCGCGACAGCTTTCCAGTAACGATGTTTCGGGTGACAAAAAAAAAAAGGTACAGATTTGTACGGCGCTGTACGAAAAAGTACGGTGTCCAGTAACGAACCCCACTTTTCGTCTAATGGAATTCCACCCTTACTGACCTATCTTCACAAACAAACGTCTCGTTATCAAACATGTACCCGTTGACCACATGGCCAAGTCAGTCGTTCCATGTACTTGTAAAAGCCATCACTAAGGGTAACATTCCATTAGGCGGTCCCAGTAAATGTACGGACTAGTCTAGTGACAGCGTTTACTGGAAGTCCGCTCCATTATGTCGAGCCAGTAACAAACCTTCCTCAATTATGATTGGCGCCACATAGGTTAGAGTCCAGATTCTAAAAATATTAAAGAAATCTACAAACGGAATATTTATACGAAATATCTGTACGACCGGAGGTAGTTAATGGTTCGTACATTAATGTTTTCGGCCAGATTTTGATTTTGAAAATGGAAATCAAAATTTCGAAACGGAATTGCAAAAGCACGAGGCAAACTTTGAATGTCGGTGGATGTCAGTTGGAGCGTGCGAGGATATTTTCAACCTGACCTGCATTCAGCGTAGCAGGCGGCACATGGCCTGTACGACGTGCACGCCTGTGATCGCTTGTTCAAAGTAGATATTTTTTTGCTTTTTCACGTGTACCAATGGTAATGAATGGCATCATGTGCGCGATTGCTTCGCGGATCTCAAAAAGTGAAACATCCAACGGTCAATAATTACGCCTACATCATTGGAGCTTCCCGACAGCTTTCCAGTGACGATGTTTCGTCTGATTTTTTTTGTATGGTACGGCTATGTACGAAAATGTACGAAAACGTACGGAGTCCAGTAACGAACCCCACTTTTCGTCTAATGGAATGTTACCCTAATTCACTATATTCGTGAGGTGCCGTAGCCCGCCAAAATACCACAATTAGTGAACTGCAATTAGCTCAAGTCCTTTCTATGGTTTCATGCTAGTAAAATCCAGTTACTTGAGAACTTTTGAGCATTCTTTTAGGGTTTGGACTTTGGAGATATTGATCCGTCCGATGTACTGTGGTATGTATCATGGATGACGTCGCTCCATTTCTTGCAGTCGGGAAAGGGACCCTGCGACGCTCCTAGTACACCGCCAATCGTTATTAGCGTGTAAGTTTTTTTAGCGTATAAAAATAATTACCGTGGTGTACGCTATTTAAGAATTTGAAAATTTTGGAAAAAATAATACATTCTAATTGTTTGGTTATGGTAATTTGGATCTTTGAAAAAAAAAATGTCGGTCGCAAACATGCTTACACTAATATATGTATCCGTACAAAATTTGACAAATCGTACACAAATCGTACATTCACACGGTCGAAACACGGCTGTCGGACGAATATGTGGGAACGGGATTTTTTACGACCTAGTTTTTTTGACGCACATTCTCATGCGTCCGCGGTTACTAAAACTAATTTATTGTACTTTTTAAGTTAAAAAGGTACATTTATGTACGGTATGACATTGACCGTACACCACTCTATTTAAGAGACAACGTACTGAAAATAACCCTAAATAGAATAAAGAAAAAAATAGAATGAACTACACTAATGGAGAATAAAAAAAAAAAAAGCGGGACGGAATTAGCGTACACAACGCTAATAACGATTGGCGGTGTAGTTTCGCAATGGGCGGGTCTTTGGCTCTTGTGACGTGGCAGCGCGTCAGTGGCACCTTCGCGCACATTCGCCGTACTTCCTCCAGCTCACGTGCAACAGTACAGGATCCACTCTATTAGATTTTAAGTACCATTCAGTACTATAATGTTCAGCTAATCGACGTGGTACAACTGCCCATCGCTTACAGAGCTTAGTAAAATATCAGCAACACTTTACTAGACATTATTTTAGTTAGCCACACTAAATTACATTTGAAACGTGACTTAAGTTGGGCCACTTATGTCAGCATTTGTTGTCAACACTATTGTTTGATTATGGGTCAAAAAAGCACTACAGTACTGTACTGAATGTACTGTACCTGGATCTAGAGTGATCAACTCTATTAGCGACGGGCGTTGTTGCGTTGTTTACACTCCTTTCATTTTCGCTGCCCGTCAATCACAAATACTGCCACGTGGCACAATTCTATTTCATGAAAAAAAATGACAAGATAGAATGTCACTATATATACAGGAAAGCGTCTAAAGCAAATATTCTGTTGTACTGTACTGTTCGCTTTATGCTCGTGTTCCCTTTGTGCAACTTTTTGTTATAATATTTTACACTTTTCTAGCTCTTATCCTGAGCAAAATAGTGATTTCGAACGTATTTTTCTTCTTATTTTTCAACTTTCTCTCCCTTTAAGTGAACTCCAGGCTTTGAATTTTTAAATACGGAGAGTGTGACTTATGACCTTACAAATATTGTCAAAATAATCAGCTGAAGCTCGAAAAACTGTTGCTCTCACACCGTCTACTTCTACTTTTTTACCTCTTCCAAACACATATTTACCTTCCAAAGCCATTCCTGACACATTTTTCGAGACAGGCTTTTGAACAGGATGTCTCCTAAATTTGCTATTTGTGCGCTTTTGTCATTTTGTTGCTACGCTTCAGCTTTCGGTTTGGAAGCTGAAATTCCTTTTACCAAAACTTTTCTTTCTGAGCCTTTTCGACTTAGTCCGGGCGGCGTTCATAAAAAGATTTATGTACCGATTCCGATGCCCGAAGGACATGTCGGTCTCCGAGGCATAACTGCGGAAATTGTCGACGAATCAGGAGCATCTGTTCCTTTAACCGAAGCTTATCTTCACCATTGGATTGCTGCATCACTACTTATCGATGATGACAAAGAAACTTCAGAGTCACAAATGTCACAAATGTCGGCAACCGAAGCCGCAAAAGACGCATCTTTTCGATTTTCTAAACAATCAAGTCTGGATATTGAGCAATTGGCGGAAAATCAGAAGCTTTTGACCATGTCTTCTGATGGAGGTTTTTGTAACCATGGAGCTTTGCGTCCTTGGTTTGGAGTCGGAGCCGAGACTCGGAAAACGAAGGCAGAATATCCGGCTCCATTCGCCATAGAAACTGGAAACCCTAATTCGATTCCACACGGAAAAAAACTTGTTTGGTGGTCCGAGGTTCACGCCATTGATACCAGAGGAGCTGTGAATACAAAGGCATGTATAGAATGCAGATGTGACATGTATAACGCCACAAAAGACGAAAGAGGTCGACCGCTTCCAGAAGGATATGTCGGTGGACTTTTGTGTTGTTATACAGGTGTCAATTGTCGAGTGAAGGATGACTATGTCGGAACCGAGAGAATTCTGTACCTTAAGTATACGGTGAAATGGGTACCCATGAGTCCTTGTGTGGTTCCTCTTCAATCTTATCTCTTCGATGTCTCAGATTGCAAGGTGAGGTGGAATCCTGACTCTACTTCTCACTCTCGCTCGGTTGCCCTCGCCCTCCCCGTCTCCTTCTTCCCTCTCGCTCTCCTCTCCCTCTCCCCTTCCCTCTCACTCTCTTCTCCCTCTCCCCTTCCCTCTCGCCCTCCCTCTCTCTCTCCCCCTCTCCCTCTCCCTCCCTCTCTCTCTTCCCCTACTCCCCCTCTCCCTCTCCCACTCCCTCTCTCTCACTCTCTCCCTCCACAACAGACATTAAATTGGTATGATGGATGTAAAAAAAAGTTGCGGATTGCTGGCAATCCATTTTTGTAGAACCTTGTATATGATCGTTTTGTTATGCGTGCATATCTCAAGCAAAGTTATTTGTCTTTTGTGATATCCTGCCGGTAGGTTACTCACCGCTATTAGGGTTGATTACACTAATTCTTTTGCCAGTTTTCTCAACGTAAAATCATTGAAATGTTATCAACGTGAGCTACATCATCGAAATGAGCCACATTTTTAGACCATAAATTAGTGGTAAATTAATTACTAGTGATTCACTAACTCTTACAATGAAAGGCGTAGTACACATCTTCCGTAACAAGTATATACCATATTTCTTCTCAAGGCCCATGTTTTGAGATAAGCCCATGTATTAGTGTGGGCAGTACTTTCTCTCTCCTAAGCCTAGTCTTAATTTTTATGGAGAAGCACAATTTATTACGCTGCCGATGGCTTTTTATGATGTTGATAATGGTGTCAACATCGTAAACTTAAAGTTGACATCATATTACAATTAAGCTAATTAATTTATTGCAGTTTTTTGGGGGGTGTGGTGTGGAGACAGATTGAATATAACGTTGCCGGTTGTCACGAGGAAGGCGGTATATTGGCCGACTGTGTGGATACTAAAAAAATCGATGTTCGGTTTCCGAAAAGTGGGCAACTCGTTTTTGGTTTAGGACATCAGCATGTGGGAGCCTCCGGGATTTCCCTTAAACGAGAGGTATTGGTTCCGATTTTCATCATCGATAATTTTGTTTTGTTTGTAAATTTTTTTTAGGGACTTAGGACTGTTTTTGGGGGTTTGCGTATCCTTAACATTCCAGTTGCTGATTCGTTTTTTTTTTTTTGGACCGTTTTTACAATTGTGCTGTACTTCAGGTCATTGTTATTTGCTTGTATTGTAGAAAAAGACAAGACACAGACAAAGAGTTTCTTAATTTTGATTTTCAAATTTGATTTGGACGGTTGTGTGGAGAACTGGATCTCAAGAAGGATCAATTGTACATGGCAGTTCAGGTGTACTTTTTGCTTTATTAAGCCACCAAAAGCCTCTTCAAAACCACTGAAAAACCTGAAGGAGAAACTCCCTTTAAAACACGCTTTTCGGGAAGTCTTTTGTCTTCTCTGCGCTCCAGTTTCCCTCTCTTTTACCTTCTTCTACGCTTATTTACTGTAAACCTCTAAATGTATTCCTTTTTTTAAGGATGGAGCACATATTTGCAATTCATTTCTGTTTCCCTCTCTTTACTCTCTCTTTACCTTCTCTTAATTTAGGTACTATAAACCTCCAATTGTTCTTTCCTCTTTTTCAAGATGGGATGTATATTTGCAACTCTTTGCTTTTCTCTTTACCCTCTAAAACTCAAAAGATCCGTCCCTTTTTTTTTCCCAGGATGGAGAATATATTTGCAATTCTAATCCGATTTACGGTCTCGGCGAGACGGCAGGAGACGAGGCTGGATATGTGACAGGAATAGAAACTTGTTCTTTTCCATCTTATGGTCCAAAAATTACGGCAAATGAAACTATCACGTTGAGTTCGACTTACAGTCGTCTCGGAGGAGGACACACAGGAGTCATGGGACTATTTTTTGTCGCTTTAGGACCTGAGGAAAATAGTTACGAGCTCGACCCAATGTGTCAAAATCAAGAGGATATACTTTTGAATGCGTTGGACAAATCCGTGGCTGAGGTAAGTCCTTCGATTTATACTCATTATTTACTCATATTATCTTATTATCTTATTATCTTATTATCTTATGATCTTGTTGTTATTTTTTTATGTTATTATTATCTTATTATCTTTTGTGTTATTACCAGCTTATTATATTTTTATTACCGTAATCTTTTAATCGTATTATCTTGTTATTATGAAATGAATTAGTTTACTGCAGATCCACAACGGTTGTCAGCTCGAAAAAAGAAACCGAAAATGGAATGTAAATGATATTTCATAATTACCTTCATTCTGTGATTTGTAAGTATATTATTTTATTAAACGTTGATTGTTTTCAGACACATCAAATGGACAACTTTTTATTCCCATCATTTCATATTTCTTTGTTTCCAGAAGTTTCGTGAAGTAAGTGATTTTGGATTAGTATATTTTTCTCTCACAGGAGATTTTCTTCCACAGGTCTATTAGGTTTGGAAATTGGTGGATTAAGGGAAGAACAAAGGCAAGAGTATATGGGTGTTAAAAAACCTACAGAAACCCAATAAAGTACTGAATAAAGCACACGGACATATTCTTTAATGTCATATCGTTAGAGTTTAGTACAAGAAAAATGGAGACCTTGCCTTTAGCTAAAAGGGAATTATGAGTTTGTGGTCATGGGAGGGCAGTCTATGGGGTTTAAAAACACCTTGAATTGGTTTTGTCTTTTTGTGGGAATGACTGGCCTTGGTACACCGCGCCCATTCTTCGATTTATTATGATGTTTCAACCTCCCAAAGTAGAAACACATCTTATATGACACATCTTACACATCTTACATCTTAAACACATCTTACATCTTATCTTTCTTTCGTTAGGACCAAGGACAATGCTTTTATTAATTACGACATTTTTGTAGAAAAATCCTAAAGCATCAATTCCTGACTGTTTTTTCGGATCTTTACAATTTGTGGTGTATAATCACTTTCGGTTCTTTTCCTTTATCGACCTCTTTCCCTAGAGTTGTAAATTTCTGGGTTTTCTCTCGTTTGTGAAAAGGTTAAACTTTTTTCATGGTTTTTATGCCACAGTTATAAGTCTGTAATGAGAATAATCTTTTATGGTGACTTAAAAAAGGCACTGTGATAGAAATTTGAGGTTCTCATTGTATATTGTCCTGTGACTAAAAATTTGAGCTAGAAACATCATTGTGTAATGGGAAGATTTTTCTTCAATCCATCAACAGAAAAATGGATGGAAACTTAACCAGAATAAAACCCAGAGAGTGTTTGAGGGGAATTAAGTAAGGTAAAAAAAAGTTTCAAGAATGTGTTGCCTAATTACGTTCCAAAATATGGCGGTTTAGGTAATGGCTGATTACCGAAAAGCTAAATTTAACTCATTATAATTGGTTGAGGTCTTCGCATATTGAATGCAATTTAACACTTTAAACTTTATACATACCTTAATAGATGTTGAAACTCAAACATTTGTACACTTGCTTATACATTTTACATAAGTTTACCCTCGATTACATTATTTTTTCTGTATATAGCTGTCAATACGATTTTTGGATACCCTGTTAACACCTTTTTGTACTCTTTTATACAGATATAAAACTTATGCCCACATTTCTCCTGTTTTGTGTTTTCCAGGTCCAAAAGGATGACACGTGGCAGGTTTCTATGCTGGGAGCTTTGGGCGGATTTTTAATTGGATTGTTCGCTACTGCCGGAGTCGCAGGACTCGCAATTATTCTTATGAGACAGGAGCGCTCGACTCGAGTTTACGCACCCTTGAGTTCAGCTTAAAGGAGGAGAGGAGAAAAGAAGGGTGTGAGAAAGAAGTTTGTGGATGAAGGTTGTAGGGAGGAAAGTAAACTGGATGAGTTTTAATGTTTTTAACTAGTTTTAGTGTTTTAATGTTGTATATGGAGGACGAGGTGTATTATGAATAAGGTTTTAGTTGATCGGATGAGATCTTTATTTTATAAAATGGATCAATAGAGAACTGTCTTTTGTTAAGTATGGCTTTTGTTCTACGCTAGCCATTAGAGATGGTAATTTAAGAGCTTTAATCCTTCCTAGTTTCCTTTTTGCCTTCCTTTTTTACCTTGTTTTGTTCTCATGATCGTGCTTTCTTTAATAAAGTCTGACACTTGTTAACATTTCAATGGAGTTTACTTCTTGAATTCATGGATTGACACGTGGCTCTTATTGGTCACTTTTACTGTTACCATTTTATGATTTTGGATTAAAAAACACTTGATTGAAATAGAGTGAATTGACTCTAATATATGTACTGGAATTAGCAAATGTTTCACAGACATTCCTTTACATGTACACCGTATCGCTACCATAGTTAAAAACTGTTTTGAAGCTCTTAAAATCGTTGATCTTATGCCGTAGTATTCCTATTTTAACTCCAATATTTTCCACCGAGACACCACAATTGAAAGGGAAGACCTCTTCCATTCGGTTGGTAATCTCAAAACGAATATTTGACTGTGTACCATACCGTACTGACGTCAGTAGAGGTGCGGTGGTAACCCTAATGGACTCTTCATCGCCCATCGCTATTAGAGTCAGTGAATTTTAAGAGTTCGCACTAAATTAATCTTGCAACGTGGCTTAATTTACGCCACTTATCAGTGCTGTTCCTAACATAAATTTATGATTTCGGATCAAAAAAACATACCTACATCTAGAGTGATGTACTTTATTAGCGACGGGCAATGCAC
Organism: Zygnema cylindricum; assembly: GCA_037447655.1. Taxonomy (NCBI): domain Eukaryota; kingdom Viridiplantae; phylum Streptophyta; class Zygnematophyceae; order Zygnematales; family Zygnemataceae; genus Zygnema; species Zygnema cylindricum. The sequence continues at coordinate 274,882 of JBBHKE010002706.1, read as the reverse complement.
TGTACTGTACAGTACACCGCCAATCGTTATTAGCGTTGTGTACACTAATTCCATCCAGCTTTTTTTTTTTTTATTCTCCATTAGTGTAGTTCATTCTATTTTTTTCTTTATTCTATTTAGGGTTATTTTCAGTAAGTTGTCTCTTAAATAGAGTTGTGTACGGTCAGTGTCAGACCGTACATAAATGTACCTTTTTAAGTTAAAAATTACAATAAATTAGTTTTAGTAACCGCAGACGCATGAGAATGTGCGTTCTAAAAAGAAAAAAAAAACCAGGTCGTAAAAAATCCCGTTCCCACATATTCGTCCGACAGCCACGTTTCGACCGTGTGAATGTACGATTTGTGTACGATTTGTCAGATTGTGTATGAAGACCTATATTAGTGTAAGCATGTTTGCGACCGACATTTTTTTTTTCAAAGATCCAAATTACCATAATCAAACAATTAGAATGTATGATTTTTTCCAAAATTTTCAAATTCTTAAATAGCGTACACCACTGTAATTATTATTATACGCTAATCAAACTCCCACGCTAATAACGATTGGCGGTGTAGCGTTCGTAACACTCTTTCCGTATTGCTGTCCGCCAATCAGAGCTGCACGTGCCGAGTGCTCTATGATCCACACTAGTAGAAGTTCGGGTACCATTCAGTACTAAGATTTTCAGCTACGTTTTCAGCTGACCGGCGTCTTGGCTCTTGTGACATGGCGGTGCGTCAATGGCACCTTCGCGCACTTTCGCTTGTACTTCCTCCAGCTCAGGATCCACACTAGTGAAAGGTCGGGTACCATTCAGTACTAAAATTTTCAGCGACGTTTTATCCCTTTTGTACACAGATGGCTTTACCATCGCGATTTCTGCAATAAAAACTTCACCATTTTTGCTACGTTTTCATCAGATCTTTAGAGTTTAGACCGTCCATCGCTATTAGAGTTATTAATTTTGTAGGCGTTCGCACTAAATTATAATAGCTACGCTAAATTTCATTTTGCAACGTGGATTTTTCAGGGCCACTTAACTGAGTCGGTAGCCTTTTTAGTTTTTACCAATAACCGATATGTACCTTTTTTTTACCTACCGATAATTGATATATCGGCTCCGTCCTTCTATACGTACGGTTCCGTATTCCGTAATGAATTTCCGTACTCCAACGAGAGGACTGGATTGTGAAGTTTTCAAACCCACTCCCGCCCTCCCCCGGAGGGATATATCGGCTATCGGTCTACGGGTTACCGATATATCTAAAATATCGGCAATAATCCCTTACCATAACGATAACAGCTACAGTATCGGCCCCCGAAATTTACCAAACACAAGTACGAAACCCTAGAAAAAAACCAGTACTGGAAGTACAGTACTGTAGAGTGGTGATCTACTCTAATAGCGACGAGCCGTACAGCTGAATCGCTTAAAACATAATCGTTAATGTTTTTTTCGCCACTTAAAACATCATTTCTCTGTGCACGCTTCTCGGATTGAAAATCTGACGGTTCCGATTGAAAGGCAGGGATCTCACCTTCGCATTGGTGGTTTCCAATCATAAACCGTACTTGTTTGTACGGAGAAAAGATGTTTTAAGTGGCGAAAAAATGAACACTAAAAGCGATACAAGGTGTACTGTTCAACAGGTTCAGAACTTCAGATGAAGCTCCTCCCTTGTATTCATTACCGTACAATAAGCTCAACAAGAAAGAATTAAAACGTTTTTAAGTTTTTTGAAGCTTTTCGTAGGCTTTTCAAGCTAGTTTTTGCCATTTTGGCTTTTGTAGGCTTTTAAGAATTATATACACGAGTACGATATTAGCAACATAGGAACAATAAGGTCAGTAAAATACATACTGTATTTTATTAAGTGCGTTGTTGTATTACGAAACGATATAAGACTTCAAAGTCAGGACCCATTTTCTCCTCCATGGGAACATAGACCATCCATGAATCAGACCCAAAATCCAAATTTTAAATTTTATTACATTTCGCCCAAGATTCAAATTTTAAATAGTGACAGCGGAAACAAAGAAGTTAATGAAAACAAACACGGAAAAGTAGAGATGAAGTGAAGGAGAAAAGAGAAAAGAGAGGAAGAGGGAGAGGGAGGGAGAGAGGGAGGAAGAGGGAGGGAGAGAGGGAGAGGGAGAAAAGGGAGGGGGGGAGGGAGGGGGGGTGGAGAGGAAGGCAGGAAAAATGTCGAAGAAAGGAGGGAGGACAGGAAAAAAAATTATAGCAAGAAAAAAAGAGATAGGAGGAAAAAGGGGGCCCATGTTAAGAGGAAAGAAAGTGATCCAAATTAAAAAAGAAAAGAAACATATTTCAAAGCAACTTGTGAAGGAAAAGACAAAATTTAAGAAATTATAATACATCGATAAATAAGTCCCCAAATAAATTGTCAAAACAACACCAACATAAAAAATGAATGATATCATGTTTGGGAAAAGAAAGCCACATTTGTTTAGAACTGTACCTTTTTGTTTTCATTTATGAATTTGCATTCTACAGACCCAATTTTTATTCCTTCAAAAACCTTTTAAAGCATGGTTACGACCTAAGCCTCGAACTAGACGTGTTGTTTGGTTAAGAAGTACAACAACTTTTTGTGTCCAGGAATAGTTTTATATATATCCGAAACTTCAATTTTTTCACTAATTGGGCAATTTTATCGAATCCACATTTAAAATCCTTCAAGAAAGAAAGATTACATTGTGATGAAATTGCAAGTGTCGACACTAAATCCTACCAAATCCTATCAAAAAACTTGCGATTTAACATTTTTCTTCTCGATTCTTCTCAAATTCTAATTCACTCCAAAAGATTTCGAACCAGTATTTGCTTTCAATTTCTATACAATTTTTATAAATAAATTAAGAGTATTGATAGCACAAAGCTGCACATGGAGACGGTACTATTTTCTTTACTTACTAGCGATAAAGTTTCGATGTTACCCAAAATACATAATTTTCAACACTATCAATAAACAACTCTAACAAATTACCATATCAAAAAATATGTAAATAATTCCACGCGTGCAACTTTGGACTAATCAAAAACCCCAATTAAGCTCCAGTGTTGAAATTTACAAAGCTTATTCTTCGAAAACCCAAACATTTTTCATAGTTCCGAGACTTAGGAATCCACAATATCCACACTAATAATGGTGTGATCATTGGTTTAGAGCCACCGCATTGGCGTGATGTATCACCCAGTCGTGAACTCTCCTAGAATTTTCCTTTCTTTGCGATTGATTATATTTCGCTGCCCGTTCCGCCATGGCTGCCAAAGAAAAATATTTTTTCCTTTCCTTCTTCATCTTCTCGTCTTCCTCCTCCTCTTCTTTTTCCCCGACCATGCTTACGTCACCGTCACCGTCACCGCTCCTTTCCCTCCTCTCCGATTCGCCGAAAAACCTCTCCGTACGCCACCTCATCGTACTTTTTTTCATCATTTCCCTCGACAAACCAAAATCCTCTTCCTCCTCCTCTTCCTCTTCCTCTCCATTCTCCACATTGTCGTTTCCTCCTACATTTTTGTCGTTTTCCCCATCATGTCGAAACATTCCCGCGTCGAAATTCGATCGAATCCTGAGGTGACACGTGGCGATGGTCTCGATCGTTTCGTGGATTTCCGCTAGAGACTCTGCCGGCGTCTGCGATTGTTCCATCCGTACCATCGAACGTCCGTACAAATTTTCCACTCGGTGGAGCGGATTGTACAGCTGGCCTTCCCTGCGCCAAGCGGCGAGACGCTCGGCGGCCAATCGGCTGCTGTCGGCCGTCGATTTCGAAGATTCGGTCGTCGGAGAAGGCGACGGCTGAGATTGATCGGAGTGCGCGGGAACTTCTTTTCGCGCCTCTTCTTCTGTTTCCACGTGGAAGTCCGTCATTGGTCGGAAACATGATATGAGGTTGCCGACGTTTTTCTTCGGGAGAAGGAAATTCATTTGGAGAGGGAAAGAGGGAGAGGGAGTAGAGGGAGGAGAGGGGGGAGAGGGAGAGAGAGGGAGTGAGAGGGAGTGAGTGGGAGGGGAGGGAGAGGAAAGGGGAAGGTTGGTTTTTCTGACACAGGGACGGAAGAATGAAGGGAATTGGTGCAGAATGGAACTGGAAGGAAACCGTTTATATAGCAGCCGTTTTGTCCGTACAGTTGAGGACGTTTTGGGGCAGTTTGACAGAAATCGTACACGGAATGAACCTGCGTCTGTTGTCACGTATGGACCTCGGCCGTACGGAAACAAGGACGGATGTTCGTCGTCACGCGCAAAAATAATTAATGACGGCGGCGGCCCTGTACTACTGAACGGCTGGTCGGTAAAGAATCTAGTATAGTCGTACGATAGTCGGCAAGGTTTGACCAGTAATATTAATCCCGAAGCATGTGGCGGAAATGCCGGGAGTGCTCGAGAATAGAACGCGACAGATTTATCATTTGGACGTATTATTAAAAGTTGCGAAAGGAATTAGATTTAAGACGTTTGAGCGAAGTTGAACTGTACGGATAGACGAGCCAGCATGCGGTTCGGGAAATATAGTTTTAGAATTTAGACGACAGACCGTGACGGTTTAAAATTATTTCTGTACGGATTCTTTTCGTTATGAATTTGTTGGACGGAATATGGGTGGTAAAGCGGACGGACGGCTGGAAAAACGACAAAATGTGCTGACCGGAGTCAGCACGAAGCGGCAGAAGCTTCGGCTTTCAGCGACAATTTTAGGCTTTTACGGCGTACTATACAAAAATAAGGTATATAATACGAAACGCCCAGAAATAATTATTTATTTTATAAATTTTTCTGGTAGAACGGCAGTTAACTTATTTTGCCGGAGTTGCCGAGCCTACTTTACGGCCACATTATTTTGTGACCTAAAAACTTTATAGACTCAATGATTGCTGGTGTCGTACGGTCAACTGCATCAGCGCGGGCAGAATCTATAAAGGTACATAAACACATATTTTCGGGTTGTTACACAAGCTTAAAAAGAAATAACTGTACTTTCAGCTTAACTTTATAGATGTACTCTTGTTTTATTTTTTCACGACACACGTGCTTGAAAAGTACAATAGTGTAACGAAACCAGTGGGCGCCACGTAGATGTACTTAGCCCGCCTTTACGCGCTGAAAAACCGTTTTTTTTTACCTAGCTGTACACGTGTAACGTCCGACGCGTACTTCAAATTCTGCAAAATGTTTATATGACTTCATTTAGTATCTCCAGGTGTGTTTCTGTCAGACGAGGTGACGTGGACACAACTAGAGTGGACCAAAGTAGATTGTACAATTGTACCTACAGTAATCCGTACTATTGCCCCGACAAAAATACCATCTTCCAATTGGATGAACAAAAAACTAGTCGGAAAACCTAATGCCACGAATGATATGCTTGCCTGTTTGGCATATCATAGGAGGAGGCGGCAGGAATTTTGAGAGAAATGTGGAAAATTCCGTACTGTCCACACCGGCTTTTTTTCTGCCGCAAACCGCAGTACAGTACCGCGTGAACCATAGTTCAAAAGTAGGCGTTTTTATGGTAGGCCTTTGGTCGGCGCCTTTATCGTAAGTTGTGTTATGGGCTTTTCATGCGATCTTCTTAGATCACTACTTTGATCAGAGACCGTCCGATCGTCAGAATCTGACGGTGTAAATATTTGGTCCGAATATTTTAATTGGTCCAATTTTTGGTCCGAATGTTTTAATTGGTCCGAATAGGTCCGAATACAATATGGGTCTTAAGGTCATATTGTATGGGCCTACTTTCACCTACTTTTGAACTATGGCGTGAACTGTGTTCAAGGCTTCAAGCCTGCGATGAATTCGCACGCTTGAAAGCAACGTTTTACCCACGTGTCAAACGAGCCTTACACGTCATGAGGACACGTGCTGAACGCCAGAGTGATTCAACAAGCGCCTTTTTGCTCCACAAATTTTGCCAGGAGTAATAATGGTTCATTTCCCATTAGGCAGTCAAATGCGCCGGAAAACTACAGTACAGTACAGCAAGGGTATCGAACAAGCCCCCATACAAGTGTGGGACCTTCGGCACCTCGCGGCACCTCGCGCCGACATTCGACACCTCTTGGGATCGGGTACGAGAAATAGGGTTTTGGGGTTTGGGTTGTTTTTTTAATAAAAAAAAAACAGAAACAAAAAAAATAAACCCTAAACGAGCGGTCGCGGACGTCTTCGGCACCCCGGAGGGCCAAAAAGTTGCAAGATTCAGTATAGTATAGTATAGTATAGTACACCGCGAATCGTTATTAGTGTCAAAGTTACTAATTTGGGTTCTTAAAATTTTGATTTTTTTTTTCAAATATGATACATGATTTTAATTTTTCCTTGACGTTAATTAAGGTACCGTACAAAATAAAGTAAAGCCCAAAAGTACAAAAATATATAAATAGTATGGTGTACGGTCGATGTCAAACCGTACATAATTGTAACTTTTCAAGTGAAAATTTACAAAAAATGAATTAAATCAGACACGCAAGCATGGGAACGTGCGCTCAAAAAAATGTGATTAGTCTAAAACGTAAATTAGTATAGCATGTACGGATATTTTAGATTCACGACGGCGTACGATTTCTAATATTTTGTTCGAATACATATATTAATGTACATAATCGTACGTCGAATATTCCATTTTTGCTGTTCCCAAATTAGCATAAACGCCGAAATTAGAAAACACCTTTTTTTTGAAAAAAATCAAATTCTTAATTAGCATCAATTACGGTAAATTTTCTTCAACACTATTTAAAATTTGACACTAATAACGATTCGCGGTGTACAGAACTGTAGTGTCCGTACTGATTTTTGCCTAAACACGTGGAAAATGGAACGTACCAAACATTTCAATTTTAAGATTTCAACTGCGGATAGTGGCTGTACGGATAGAGCTGCACTACACCGTGAATCGCTATTAGCGTAATAAAAAATATAGCGTAATGAAACAATTAGCGTACTTTACGGTAAATTGTGTTTTTTCGGGTACACCATGATACTAATTTATCATGTACTCTAATTTGTAAACTGCTTTGTAAAAAAATTTGGCACGTAATATGTCCACGCTAAAACATGTAGATGTACGAAATTGTTCAAATCGTACGCCGTCGCGTTTTTTTTACATCTGCGTATGCCGGAAAATATTTACACAATTATATATTATTATATTTTCTGTACTTTTAAATTTAAAAACGTACGAAATAGTACAGATCTGACAGTCCGTACACCACACTATTTAAAAGGGCACTAAATTACAGTTATGAACCGTATTGAGCGGGGTACCTCAAATAACGTGCAAAATCATTTAGCGTACTTTATTCTATTTGAGAATTTGCCCCAAAAAAAGGGGTACCCCAATTAGCGTCAAGTACGCTAATAGCGATTCACGGTGTACAGTACACAGAGAATCGTTATTAGTGTCAAAGTAACTAATTTGGGTTCTTAAAATTTTGTATTGTTTTTTTAAATAGGATACATGATTTTAATTTTTCCTTGACGTTAATTAAGGTACCGTACAAAATAAAGTAAAGCCCGAAAGTACAATAAAATATAAATAGTGAGGTGTACGGTTGATGTCAAACCGTACATAACTGCACCTTTTCAAGTGAAAATTTACAAAAAAATAATTAAATCAGACGCGCACACATAGGAGCGTGCGCTAAAAAAAACGGGATTTGTGTGACACGTAAATTAGTATAGCATGTATGGATATTTTAAAATCGCGACCGCAGACGATTTCTTATATTTTGTACGGATACATATATTAATGTATATAATCGTACCGCGAATATTCTATTTTTGTTGTTCCCAAATTAGCATAAACGTCGAAATTAGAATACACATTTTTTTTTTTTTTTCAAATTCTTAATTAGCATCAATTACGGTAAATTTTCTTCAACATTATTTAAACTTTGACACTAATAACGATTCGCGGTGTACTGTACACCGCCAATCGCTATTAGAGTATATAACGCTAATTCGGTGCCCCTAAATTTTGACCCCAAAACCTGAAATACAATTAATAACGCTATTTAAGTACGTGGACCATAATCTGCCACGTCTCAAGCACTAAATTATAATCAATAACGCTAATTTTTTTTTTACGCTATTTAATCCTTTACTCTAATAGCGATTGGCGGTGTAGCGTTGCTGCTTTTTCGACGAGTTAGCACGTGTGAAAACTGATGGATTCCCACCTTTTTCAGCGCGTGAAACTGTCCTTCGGGAAAATTGTCCTAAAAAAAATCCGTTTTTTAAATACAATTCAGTAGGGTGGACTTCTATTACCGAAAAGTGAGGTTGTTTACTGGATGTCGTACGTTTTAGTAAAATTCGCACCTTAATAATCTATTTTTTTTAGGATACGTGTTTAATAGAGACCTGACAAGATTCTACTATGGGCGTAAACCTCGACCGTCCGATATTCCGATTTTTCCAAACCATTTAGTGTGTGGCTACAGCACTGTACCACCATCGCGAATTGTTATTAGCGTCGAGGTTTTTTTCGCCACCTAAACATCTTTTCTCCGTACACAATTGTCGGATATTCAATTTGAGACCGCCAATCGGAAGATGAGAATCTTACCTTTCAATCGCAACCGTCAGATCCACAATCCGACAAGTGTGTACGGAGAAAATATGTTTTAAGTGGCAAAAAAAACCTTGACGCTAGTAACGATTCGCGGTTGTTGTGTCCTTGGGACGTGTACAATTGTACAAAAACCCTAAAAAAAGGAAACCCTAAAATAATATCCACGATGAACGAGCGATGACAACCTACCACGTGGTCGAGGTCACGTGGCATGTGCCTTACGTCATGGTTGATGCAAATCTACCAAAAGCTGCGATAAAATCTTTGTCGGAGGATATTATTTGACGCTCCCTTTGTAATGTTGGGGTTTTAAAAGATTACAAAAAATGTTGTACAATGATATAGTACGTACGTATGGAATTTGACATTTGCGTAAGGCTTCCAAATCTTGATTTTTGTCCGCATGTATGGAGATATTTCAATCAGATTTTGCGCTAAAATAAGGGTGCGTCTCCATGTGCCTAAGTAAGGGTTTTTTTATGTCGTTTTCCTGTAAAACTTAGGGTATGCCCCCATGTACTTGTAACTTAGCGAACTTACTTTGTATTTTAGCGCGGATCCGTCGGACCCGGTTTTCAAGTGTCCCTATGTCTGTAAGGAGGAAATCGTAACTTACGCTTGTGACGATTGTATACGTCGACAATACTTGTGACGGTTGTCAACGTTTACAATCTGTGGTCGCACGTTATTTTTTGGAGCTGCTTGTGACGTCGCATGTCTTACTGTGACATTGTAGACGTACCGCCTTCCAGCCTGTGCCGTTTCACGGTTGAAGACGAGGCGCTTTGCCTTCGCGTCTCATGTCCGGTCGACGTGAAATGGCATTAGAATTTCGAGACCCTTGCAAAAAAAAAATCCGTACTGGACGAAAACGGACAAAACCAAACAAATTGTGTACTTTTTTCGTCGTATTCGAACGCAAACGGACAAAACATAGCGACTTCCGTACTTTCCTTTGTCTTTGAAAATCGTGTGAAAAACTTCGAAAATTACGGCACGTGCGAATATGTGTTCCTATTTGTTTAAATAAAATCCCTAGTTTTAAAACACATCGCGCATGTGTTTTAAAGATAAGGTTGAAGATGACGTTTTTTGTCGTCAAAGTGGGTCGAAAAACACAAGACGACAAATTTTTGTACACCCTAAGTTCGAGGATGACGCAAATTGTACTCTACAAATTTGCGATTCCTTCGTACGGTTGGAACTTATGCAGTATGGCGCTAAGTTTTACAGGAAGAAGCCATAAAAAAACCCTTACTTATGCACATGGGGACACACCCTTAGAGCCGTACCGCGTAAGTTTCAACCGTACAAAAAAATAGAGAAAATGAAAAGTACATTTTTGCGTCATCATCGAATTTAAGATGTACTACATGTTGTCGTTTTGTGTTCTTCGACCCACGGCCACGCCAAAAAACGTCATCTTCAAACTTTTCTTTAAAACACAGGGAAGATGTGTTTTAAAACAAAGAATTTTCGAAAAAAATAGAAACAAGTATTTCGCACGTGTAATTTTTTTTCAAGAAATTTCAAAAGAATTAAAGCGACGACGAAAAGTGCACTATCCGCTATGTTTTGTCTGTTTGCGTTCAGGTACGACAAAGCTAAGTACACAACTTGTTTGGTTTTGTCCGTTTGCGCCTTGTATGAATTTTATTTCGCCAGGGGTCTCAAGATCCGATGCTATTTCACGTCGAGCGGACAAGAGACGCAAAGGCAAAATGCATCTTCTTCAACCGTGAAACGGCACAGGCTGGATGGCGGTACGTCTACAATGTCACGAAAAGTCATGCGACCTCACAAGCAGTTACAAAAAATAACGTGCGTCATCATATATTGTACACTGTCGACAGTCGTCACGGGCATTGTCGACGTATACAATCGTCACGCCCTTAAGTGACAACTTCGTTTGTTACACATAGGGACACCCGAAATCCGGGTCCGCCGGATCTGCGCTAAAATACAAAGTAAATTCTCTAAGTTTCAAGTACATGGAGACGCACCCTAATCTTTGACCATTCTTAAGGTGCGCAAGCCTACGTGGCACCAATTATTACTAAAAAACTTATGTGAAAGGCTACGTGACAGCACGATCTAATGGAGGATTCTGCAAAATACCAATGCCATTTAATGTGTCATTACGCTTCATGGGACCGCCTAATGGATTCGAGTTCAAAATCCTGGATCTTGGTAAGTTTGTGAGAGTTAAGTGGAGAAATAATATATATATCCACGTAAGTCATAGAGGTACAAACATAAAAATAGTACAGGTTCCGCACAAGAAAACTTGGCATCTGTAAAAAATAATTTGTTGGGAAATATCGAAGTGACCGTACAGATTCCGAAACAACCACAAGGTACAAATATTTGTTCGGCAATTGTACGGCAAATTGTACGGCAATTGTAAAGAGCGCTTTCTATGCAAGCACTATGATTTTAGCATATGGAGGTGACCGTACACCAAATTAGAATGTGGACTTTTGTTAATGAAAAATATTGACGCGTAGGAATATAAAACGTCAAATTGACCGTACGAATGCGCTCTGCCGACATACGAATCGCTTCTGAAATTTTTGTGCGAATTATTTATCTGCGCCGCGCATTTCCGGGTCCGTTCGATAGTGCCACGTGTCTATTTTTCAGGAATCCGCTTGCCTGTCGCTTGTTGGCTCGAATCTTTTACCATTCGACCGAGTGTAGTCAATCTAACAACGGTTCAAATTTAAATATTTATCTACGCTTTTGCGTAGAGAACTCCGCTATAGTACAGCATTCCGTACAGAACAAAGTAATTCACCATACGATAGCTACGCAATATCTACGGACTCGTTTGTATCGTTAAGCTTCCCGACAAACCTTTTTATTTTCCCGTCCGTACCAGACGGTGTCACTTCCGAGGTTCGTAAAGCTACAGTGTAACGCTTGCAGATTTTCGTATCTTTTACAGTCGTCTATTTTGTCTGTAGCGAGTCTGACGTGGATGTGAGATATGACTTCTGTGGATATATTTTTATTTTTTCCCCTAGTTCAAAACCTGAAATCAGTACTGTATTTGAAATCAGTACTAACAAGTTCGAGGATTATTTATTTATCTTCCAAGCGCCAAAGCCCTTTTGCCGGTTTTCGGGTATGTGGGCTACCGTATTAGTTTGTTAGGGTTGTCGGTAGTCATGTACTGTACGGTAAGTTTCGGACGGTCGGAGACCACCGACCACTGTACGGCTAGATGCCAAAGATCCAAACGTCCGGACTTATAATGAAGTCCAAGCTTCCACATAATTTGTCCTTATCAACACTAAATGAGTATAAATCAGGAAATCGTGTCACTGATTCTAGGTTTTCTACCTGCGACCAACCGGCAAAATGCCAAAATCTAAGACTGCTATCGTGTATTATCCAAACTGACACGTGGCAAGGACCAGAATAACTAAGCGTCAGCTGATCTCATTTATAGACCAGACACGAATCCTAAACGGACAAAAAGACAGGTTCTGAAAAGTCTACGCTACAATTTATCACAAAAAAGCGCCCAGTCACGTCCAGTCTCTTGGACGACTTTTGCCAAAATAAGTGGCATGTACGGACAATCTCCACCGAATCTCTAAAATGGTTATCGTACGGCGCCCCATCCAATGCGCACCGCCCAACCGTCAACAAGGTTTCGACTTATTGGGGAATGTACGGAAAAATACGAACATGTTTTGCAATGGATGGCTTACGCGTGGCGCCTCACGATTTCTTGAGTCGCTGCGGAGATATTTTTGACGCGTACGGACGGCACAGAACAGTACAGTAGTACGACTTCGTGGAGGAAAACGACGATGCGGGACTCGAGAGACTTTTGGAAGTTTACGGTTCAGCGAAGCCCTTCTCGTACTTTTGATTACCGTACAGTTTTTTTTGTCGGTTTGCGTTAAAGTGTCAGATGGGAGGAAGTACACCGCCAATCGTTATTAGCGTTGTGTACACTAATTCCGTCCCGCTTTTTTTTATTTTTATTCTCCATTAGTGTAGTTCATTCTATTTTTTTCTTTATTCTATTTAGGGTTATTTTCAGTAAGTTGTCTCTTAAATAGAGTTGTGTACGGTCAGTGTCAGACCGTACATAAATGTACCTTTTTAAGTTAAAAATTTCAATAAATTAGTTTTAGTAACCATAGACGCATGAGAATGTGCGTTCTAAAAAGGAAAAAAAACCAGGTCGTAAAAAATCCCGTTCCCACATATTCGTCCGACAGTCACGTTTCAACCGTGTGAATGTACGATTTGTCAGATTTTGTACGGAGACCTATATTAGTGTAAGCATGTTTGCGACCGACATTTTTTGTTTTTCAAAGATCCAAATTACCATAATCAAACAATTAGAATGTATGATTTTTTCTAAAATTTTAAAATTCTTAAATAGCGTACACCACTGTAATTATTATTATACGCTAATCAAACTCCCACGCTAATAACGATTGGCGGTGTAGCGAAGAAGCTGTCAGTACGTTGTCGCACGAACAGTGACCCCGTACGACCGCACAAAAAACAAAAAATACGAAATAGTTTACCTACGTTTTGACGTTTTTTTCAACGTTCTACAAAATTGCGAAAGTCTTTTCTTTTTTGTTCTTTTATGTGGAAACTGAAGGCACGACTTTCTTATATAGCATGTAGAAAAGGGCCACCACTTTTTTCAATTAAAAAGAAAATGGCATTCAAAAGAAAATTCAGTTTAAAAAAAATGGCATTTTGAAAGCTAATTATTAGTACACCGTGTATCGCTATTAGGGTTAATAAAATTTTCGCCACTTAAAACATCTTTTCTCCGTACACACTTGTTCGATTTTCAGTTTGAGACCACCAATAGGAAGATGAAAATCTTACCTCTCAATCGCAATTGTCCGATCTACAATCCAACAAGTGTGTACGGAGAAAAGATGTTTTAAGTGGCGAAAAAAACATTAACACTAATAGCGATTCACGGTGTACTGCTGTGTATCAGGAGCCATTTGACTGTAACTGATATGTACCTTTTTTTGACCTACCCGATAATCAATATATTGGCTTCATGTATCGGTACCGATGTTATCGCTATCAATGTCCGATATATCGCGGCGGAATACCGATAATTATTGGCGATAACTCCATACTTTGGTAAGGAATGGATTGTGAAAAATTTCAAAAACACCCCCCTCCCCCGGTCGCGACATCTAAGTACTCATTTCGTACATTATTCTGTACCGTAAATTCTGTACTATTTGTACGGACTAGCTCCCTAACCGATAATTATCGGCGATAAGTTTTTGATGGTTCCCCGGCGATATATCGGGAACCTTCACTGTTCGATGACCGATAACCATCGGTATCGGTTTTATCGCGATAACTTTTTACCCGATACACAACACTAATTATTAATGCTCTTATTCTTATATTTTTTTTCACACGATGAAGCATGTTGTTTTCTTTGTCAGTGTTTAGCGCATTAGAAAAGAAATGACCATTGTTTGTTTAATTAAAAATACCCAGTAAACGCAGGAAATTGTTTTAATCCCATAAAGGAGTTCAAAAAATATCATGCATGTTGTCGTTTACTTTCCGATACTGTCAAAAACGTTAAAAGAATATGCATGGAAAATGCATGTACAACTTAAACGTCTAATTGCCTATAAACAAGATTCTTAAGGTTTTGTATCGAACTAACTTTCAATCAAATTTGTGTCGTTGGATAAACGTTTGTACTAATTTTAACATAATTTTGTATCGCGTCATAGCGAATTTTCGATTTCGACATTTGAAGTATTTTTAACGCTTAAAAAGTTCAATAGGGTCAAAAAAACATTTTTTTCACGCACATCTATCATCATCAATTTGTAATGCCATGCATATGTACGTTTCTCCTCACTTGAAATTTTAGAGACAATTTGTTCTTTTGGTATATCAAGTTTTTTTTTTACATTTTTGGCTCGCTTACAACGATTTAAAGTGTAGAGGATGTGGCTTCTGGAGGGTTAGTTCTTTAATATCTTGCAGATAACTTTTGGGAATTTCGGGTGCTTTTAGCTTAACGACTCAAAACGTTTTTATTTTTTTGTAAAAAAGTTGTATGGGGTACCAACAATTCAAATCATATACGGTTTCATGCGGTTTCAACCCTTTGCAAAAATTAAGGTTTCTATCGAAATTGAATTGCCATATCGACAAAGATCAATACCATTTTCGAGATTTTTTTTTTTTTGTGGTATAATGGAGCATCTCCCTAATTCACACTCTCACCGACATTAATGTGACTGTCACACTATTTTTTTATCCACACCAAACCACACTATCTCGAATCCACACTAATGGTGGTAGCATTGAAATAAACATAGTACAACAACCACCTTCACTTTTACTATATTCACAAATATCCTTTCTCACTTCAAAATTTTTAATGTAAGGAATAGAAAGAGCACCGACTTTTGACAGGCCCGAAAAAGCAAAAAGCTTAACAATTTTCTTTTATCTTCAAATTTTAATAAATTTATTGCCTGCAAAAAGTACATATATTTAATAAAGAAAGATCCGTACACACAATTTAAATTGCCTTTTTTTTTATGCCAAGTGTTATTCATATAGTACGAAATACTAACTAGTTCCTTACCAACATCTGATGTTGTCACATTTTTTACCAAATCCTAAATCTTAACTGGTCACTCGGATCCCAAAAAAAAAGAAAAAAAGTAAAAATGTATTATAAGCTTTGCCGACATTTTACGAAGGAGCATCGCCGTAAAAAATCGTAACATATTACAATGGGAGTATGGAGGCTGTATGCCTTGAAAAACAAACTAAGTATTAATAAAAAGAGCAATTTTTTTTGCCTCAGAGTCGGTTCACTATTTCCGTGGCCAAGCTTCGAGGATCTGCAAGTACAAAAAGTAAAAAAAGTACAAAAGAAAATCAAATTTTCACTTTGTCAAAACAAAACAAAACAAATTAAATTAAATAAAAACCTATGAAAACAAAACAAAACATATGAAACAAAAACATATGAAAACAAAATGTATTAAAATAAAACATAGTAGGATAAAACATTCCAAAACAAATCAAATTAAAACAAAGCATATGAGAGCAAAACATATTAAACAAGACAAATCAAAATAGTTATTCCCGTCAGCAAAATTGAGATCTTAATGCATTCCTAAACACAAAAAAACGACTTCTTTTTCCAAAAAAAATACGTACGAAGCGTGGTTAAAAAAAAAAACTAATTTGATGAGATCCACTTTGTCTCTGATCATTTGATATATTTAAACATGTTCAAGAGTCTACCTCGCAATCTAGGGAGTGTTAATCTATGCATACACGATATTATACGGTAAAATGGTACTAAAATTAGATGTACTTTATCATTATTTCGCATTATAATAAATATCAACACCTCCCTGGCAATTCAATAATCAGCTCTAACTTTTCAGAGTCTGATTTAATACGCTGGAATATAGTACTTGTGTAATATAATTAGTCGTAGTTCGTCATTTCATAGTATATAATATAAGTGAAAATTAGTTCATCATAGTAATGAAGTAATTACATAATATAAATTATACTTCACCATTGTAATTCCCACAATTAACTTAGTTGCCAATCCTGTGAATGATTCAAACTATTGAGCTGCCTAATCAGTATGGTATTAAATTTAAAACATACTTAAATTAATTCATCAATATAGTTCAGTAATTATATTTCATTATTGTAACTAACACAATGAAATTACCTGGCAATCCCGCAACAACTGAAACTGTTTAGAAGCTTGATTAATATGGCAATACATAAGCAACCATAGTATATACACAAACTGTTCATCATTGCAATTAACAAAATCAGTTTACCTTGCAATCCTGTAAACGATTCAAACAGTTTAGAAGCTATAATTAATATAGCAATGCAAAACATATAGTGACAAAGACATAATTAAATTAGTTCATCATAGTCATATAGTAACTTCATTAAATACATAAACTGTTCTCAGAATGAGCTTACCTGGCATTCTTCTAAACAATTCAAACAGTTTAAAAGCTAATTAATATGGCAATACATAGTACCAAAAACATAATGAAATTAGTTCATCATTGTCATGAAGTAACTTTATTAAATACATAACAAAACACTTCACACAATGAGCTTACCTGGCGATCCTGTAAACAATTCAAACTGTTTTGCCGCCTGTCGAATAAACATTTCCAAACCGCTCACAGGCACACCTCCCAATTCCTTCCCTTCTCTAAGAAGTCGCGTCTCCACGGGAGTATAAACCGCATCAAAAATGACACCGTAGATTCCGAGCCCTTCCTGCTTATCCTCGAAAGAAAAAAAAGGAAAGGATAAAGGAGGTAAAAAACGGAAGTAAGAATAAGGCAGTAAGACTAAGGAAAAAATAGGTAGTAAGGATAAGATAGTAAGAATAAGATAGTATGAGTAAGGAAGTAAGAATAAAATATATGATTAAGGAAGTAAGAATAAGAGAGTAAGAATAAGGCAGTAAGAATAAGGAAGTAAGGATAAGGCAGTAAGAATAAAGAAGTAAAAATAAGGCAATATGAATGAGGAAGTAAGGGAAGAAAGAATAAGGCAATAAAAATTAAGGCAAAAGGCAGTAAGAAAACGGCAGTAAGGATTAGCTGGTTCAATACATATTCTTCACAAAATAGTCTCAATTTCGTAAGAAAAAAAAGAAAATAGTAAGAAATAAGTGACCGTGAGGATTTTGTGCCTCGACAAACACTCTAATCCAGAAACAATCTGCCATCGGAAACCAAATTTTAAAAACAAAAGGAACGGAATTGTCGAATATCAGTCATTACTCTTCAAGCTCATTCCAGATTATCTTATCCTTCTCAGACAAACATATGCAAATGTAGGAGAAATTACACAACCAATCGCTTAAAATATATGATTCTTTTAAGTCAAAATATGGGGAACTTAACCACTTCAAGAAGGCAGGACTCTACAATTTTCTAAATGATTTAGCGTAAACACACATTCCAGTAAATAAACCTGTCTTAATCAGTTTTCAAATATCTCATCTTTATTATGATATGAACGACTAATCACGATTAGAGTTAAGTTTTTTTGAGCAGTCAAATCGAAAGTCGACAATCTTACCTTTCGATGTTATGGTTGAATTCAAAAATAAGAAAATCAAGTTTACAAGGGAAAAACTACTTTTAAGATTTCAAAAAAAAGTTTCAGACTCTGATATCAACAAATGGCGTACTATCTTTCTGATATCTCATCATGATGCTTATGGCAGAAGGAAGACCTTTCTGTCCCTCTCTTTTTCTCCTTTGTGGCATACTGTTTTGACACTCTAGTTTTTGGCGTTTGTTTTGAGACCGTATCTTGACAGATTGTCTCAATACCTTCATTACATCCTTTTTTGACATCCTGTTTTGACATCTTGTTCTTGAGATTTTGTTTTTGACATATTTCGACATCCTTGTTTTGACAACCTCATTTTTGTAGTTTTCAAGCATTCAGTTCAACAGAAAGCGTTAACTAGCGAGCTAAAGGAAGTAAAAGAGTAGTTTTTATACAGATTAAGAGCAAAGTTTTGGACGAAAAAGAAAAATCTTCTAAATGACTGATGTATGGCCAATCAGATGATGGCAACAGTTCAAAATATCATCATGGTCCATAATGTATTCAGTGTCCAAATATGAATAGCGAAATGAGGCCTAAAGATTTTTGCTTTTGGGATGTCGTAGTATCCCAAAACCTTTGGGTTTCTAGAGTGCGATTAATACTTTCATTATATCCAATCAATGTTGGGAAAAAACAAAAAAACAAAAAGATAGCGACAAAAAAGTTAACCTTGGGAACCGGTGTTTCCTCGACTTTCGGTTGCATCCCAACGGAAGTTGTGTTCGCCAAAACGGGCGATTTGTAACGGCCGTCTCCATGGAACTTCTGAGCCATGGCCGTGACAATGTCACTATTACCCAAGTCTTGGAGAGGAATAACTTCTCCTCCGACGGAAACAGCAAGATCTTTGGCCTTATCTGCTCTCCCAGGGATCCGGGGATTATTCAAAATACCATTATTAGTGTGGTTCACATCATATTGTGAACTTCATTCGACTTTTATGTTTGTTTTTCGATGGAACTGTTGTTATTATTGAGATTCATAAACGTCTTTTTTGATTTCAATAAGGGAACTAAAGGAATAAAGGAAATGTGTTAGGGCAAAAGACGAGTTAGACTGGAGATTTGTGTGGTATTTAAATATGGTACCAATATGTTAATAAGGCTGTTGGTTTGGAAAATTGTAAAAAGGAAAATTCACGCAGACAGACTTAAAATTTCAAGCACATGCTCTGTGTGATCCACCTCTCTCCTCTCTTCCTCTCTCTTTCTCTCTCTCTTTCTCTCCCCACCTTTCGTTTTCTATTCTGGACATAGTTTTGATACATTATTGACCTCAATTGTACGGACTCTCCTTCTCTTTACATGCTCTTAGTTAGTCAACGCCCTCACTATTGAATTTTAATAATTACAAAACTTTAATACCCATTCTATTGATTCCGGGTGTGTCTCTCTTTATAAATAATACGTTGTGTTTTATAACTCAATTCTCTCTATTTCTTTGGAGATGTGAGTGGGGTTTATACATAGCTCTTTCAATGATGCAAACAACAGAGTTTTTCCATTCAAAGAGTCGAAAAAGAAAAACTCTCCGCAAGAAATTATTTTCTCCATCATTCGCATGCAAGGCGTCAGTGACCTCTTGAACTCCCCACTCCTTCTCTCCCCCCTCTCCCTCTCTCTCCCTTTCCCTCTCCCTCTCCCTTTCCCTCTCCCTCTCCCTCTCACCAATACTGCGATTTGCAATGGCCACAAAACCATCCCTCTGTTTCGCCCCAAAGCCTATCGCCCTTCAGCCCCTCCCACTCCCACCACCGCGTCTCTCTCTCTCCCACTCCCTCTCCCTCCCTCTCCCTCCCTCCCCCTCTCACCAATACTGCGATTTGCAATCGCCACAAATCCCCCCCTCTGTTTGGCTCCAAAGGCGATGGCCCTTCCAGCTCCTCCGGCTCCCACCACCACCACGAGGCGACCCGCCAGAGGACTTTCGGATTGGTCTGTGTGGCCTGGGGAGAGGGAGGAAACAGAGGAGTGATAAGTTAAAGAGAAGTAAAATAAAATTACAAAAGAAGTGAGGTTGATATGGAGATGAAAACGACAAAAATGAGAAAGGAGTTGAAATTGAGAAAAAAGGAGGAATCACGGAAAGGTCAATGGGGGTCGGTGGAGACGGAGGAAATTAAGGATTATAAACCTTCGTATGTGCCCTTCTCCTCACTTCCCTTTTATTTCCCTCTCTTCCCTTTCGTTCCCTCTCTGCCTGCCACTCACCTTCATATATGCCCTCTCTTCCCTTTCTTACCCTCTCTTCCCTCCCTTCCCCTCTCCTCCCTCCCTTTCCCTCTCCTCCCTCCCTTCCCCACTCCTCCCTCCCTTCCCCACTCCTCGCTCCCTTCCCCTCTCCTCCCTCCCTTCTCCTCTCCTCCCTCCCTTCCCCTCTCCTCCCTTCCTTTCCTTTCCTTTCCCTCTCTACCCTTCCTGCCCCTCACCTTCCTGTGTTCGAAGACCGTCCTCAATAGCGGAAATCGCAGCGTCCCAATCCGTATTGTGGCCCTCGAGAGAACCGTCGGATCGCCTCACGAGGGTGTTGATGGCGCCTATGGACTGGAGGGGTCAGGGAGAGAGGGAGAGGGAGAGGGAGGGGAGAGGAAGAGGGAGGGGAGAGGGAGAGAAAGAAGCTCAAGAAAAAGAAAGCGAGGATAAAGATTGGTTTGTGTATAAAAAAGTGTGAATGTGCTGAGGGGACTAATGAACTGAAATTCATTAAAACCGCCAGAAAAAGGGAGAAGAGAGGAGCTAAGTAAGAAAGCGAAGGGAAGAGAGAGAGGAGAAAGCGAAAGAGGAGAGCGAAGAGCCGAGTAAGGAAGAGATGGAAAAGGACTGATTGTGCAGAAAAAAGCTAAGAAAAGAAGGTCAATCGCATACAAAAAAACGAAGTAATGTAGTCACTATCTTGAAACTTTAGCTCTTTTGGTTGTCTTTTCTCTTTTTTTTTTCACTTAGAACAAAAAATGCAAGAACTGCTCTGTGAAAAACGACCCCGTGAATTGCTATCAGAGTTAAGAAATATATATAGCGTGTGGTTTATTTTCGTTTTATCAATCATAATTTAATCATAATTTTAATCATAATTAAATCATAATTTAGGTCCAAGTGATGTGGACGATTTTAAATCGCTTCCGAATTAGTGTAAAGAACAAAAAAATTACTACTATTAATGCAATTTTATGTTCAAGGGCCAAAAAAAACGTGAAAAAAAAAACATGCGCCGAATTAGTGTTATCAACACTAATAGTGCTACATAGTGTACCTAACAACCCACTCAAGGCTATTTAGTGAGGGAAAACTGAGAGCTTTTTGAAGCCTTACCCTTACAACAGGATCCACATGATCAGCAAATTCCAGAGCCGTTTGTTTGTGGGGAATAGTAACACTGTCCAATCCCAAAACCATCCCAACCAGTACTTCAAACTCAGAAAATGCTATTATTATTCATTGTTACTAGTATATTCCAGACTATTTGCGACGATCCCAAAACCATCCCAACCAGTCACTTCCACTTCTACCTCAAAAAATGCTATTATCACTAACCCACTATTCGTACAGTCCAGACTACTTATGATAATTCTACAACCATCCTGACATTTAAAAGTTTTTATACTTGGCCATTAGACGTTTGGTCGCTGTCATAATTTTGACAATTTTGACATTTGGAAAATTTTGTTCTTTTGTTACTTAAACACTTTGGCATTTCCAGTGGTGAATTCTCTTTAATGTGAAATAGGAAAACAAAGCAAATCTCAAAAAAAGTGGAGGAGAAAACCAAAACCAGAGGTTCATCTCACCTAAAACCTGCAAATTCCTCGGAGTTAAAAGAAGACAAAAACGACTTGACGTCATCAACCAAGTAAGGAACATAGATTCCGTCGAAGCCCGTTTCGACCATAAGAGCGTTGTGAAGGATATATCCTTTACTGTGAGAAACAGGATTCCCAATGAGTCCCAAAACTTTTGTTTTGGGTCCAATCCTTTTTACTTTATACACATTCGCTAATTGTCCCACTGTTGGTTGCCCAAGAGCTGATTCTTTTCCGACAGAAAGAGCTCCAAAAGTAAGAAAAGCACCATATTTGGGACAGAGAATACGCCCAATTTGTCCTTTGGGACCCATTGTCATACCAATAATGGGTTCCTGTGTACAAAAAAGTGCGAAAAACATTAATTTGGGTCTTGAATCTCACAGTTTCTTCATTAAGTTTTGCCCTTTTTAAGAAGTGGCTTCCTTTGTCAGTTAACATTTTCGCGGACAAATGCACAAACAAGTCTAAAGACAATACTTGGAAAAAAGGTACGGTATTATATTGAATAACATTGTTGTTATTATTATTATTTCTACGATAATAGAAAATGGACCTCAGGTCTTTCCTTGCATCAGCTACTGACTAAGAAAAGGTTTGGAATAAAAAAAGGGAAAAAAACAAAACAATATACCATTTATTGAAACAGAAAAACCTCCTTTGCTGATGAAGAAGATAGAAATCACAATCATCCTTTAATTCAGAAATTGATAAGTCATCCTTGAAATGAATGAAAACTAAAGTTTGGTAAAAGATTGAACACTTTCAGGAATTTACGAAGGAATACTTCATGAGATTTTGCGCTCAAGAAACATTAATAATACTAAAAACTTGTAAAAGACTGAACATTTTCAGAAGTTATTTTCCACACTTGGCTTTGTTTGATGAGATTTAGCACTCAAGAAACATTAATGAAACTCAAGTTTGTTGAAAAAACTGAACATTTTCAGAAGTTTTTCAGAAGTTATTTTCCACACCTGACTTTGTTTGATGAGATTCAGGACCCGAGCCACGTCCGATATATCCGAGGCTGTGGTCGAAACTTTGATGATGTCACCTCCGACAGCTTTGATACTTCCCACCAATTCCTTCAGTTCAGATTCTGAGGGAGTCGATTCGTAATTGTGACTAGAAACAATAACTTGAGTTGGGATAACATTAAAAGGGAGAGCATTTGGAGGTGGGGAAGCATTGCTCACAGGGCGATTTTCCAAAAACTGCTTCGCAGACTGCAAAAAAAATGGCAAAAACGCAAGAGTCGAATATAAAAAGACAGTCGAAAGTAATTCGTTTGTGAAGCAAAGTCAAAGAGAGAGTAGCAAATACGTTCCTCAGCTGCCAGTAAAAGAGGAGAGGATTTTAAGATAATAATACTAGACAAAATAAATCAGTCGGACATGCTATTGGTTAGTGAAATCATATTGATAAGTGGTTGACATGTGGTATAATTTCTTGGGCTTGGGAAACTTGAGGTTTTCGTAGAAGACACTGCGAGACGAAAAATGAAAATATTTGCAAGTATTTGTCGAGGTTCATGAGTCAAGTGTACCTTGAGTTCGATATCCACAAAATCAGCCCCGAGCTCGACAGCTTTGTGAAGAGTCGCGAGACGATATTCCTCCGATCCTGTGTAGAAACCTCCTTCCCATTGGGGCCTGCCAAAATTACAGTATTCAGAACATCGAGCGTTATTACTATTATCCTTAACTTTTTCATTTTTTTGTGTCCGAGAGATTAAAGCAACAATGATGCAAAAATACTGTTTCGTTTACGTCAAACCTGACCTGCCCTGACTATTCACCTTGACTGATATTGTTTGTCAATATCGATTTTTGATCAATATTTGCAACGGATGGAGTTAACAACAGTGATGGTGTTTTTAGAAATCAACAAAAAAAATGCCACTTGCTTTCGTGCATTGTAGATTTCATTCATTATGAATCAATTTGGATTTGATTCATCCTGGGTAATTACCAGAGGACAAAATGGAAGCCAAATGAAGACATCTCTGTTTCCTTATCAAACAAATGAATGTAAAAGGCTCGGACAACCCAACGCCAGCCTCAAGAGTGGGAGGAAATATTCAGAAAGTTTAGAAAAAAAAGAGGTGTTTTCGTCAGTTTCGAATCTGAAAACAGACATTATTTGTGGTACAAGAAACAGTCATGGCTTCAGAAGACACAAAGACAAGGCAATACCTTAAGCTAAGTTACTTCTATTTTTGTGACGCAAGTGAAAAAACCAAGCACCTAGGAAAGAGTCATCAGAAACCACATATTATCAAGAGTTTTAACGAAAGTTGTTTCACTAACAGACAAGGAGGGAATTAGTAAATGGTTCATATATGTTTAGTATAAAAAATTTAAATTAAAATCTGTCTAGATACATGTGAGGTACAATTTTATGTATC
Source organism: Zygnema cylindricum (assembly GCA_037447655.1). Lineage (NCBI taxonomy): Eukaryota > Viridiplantae > Streptophyta > Zygnematophyceae > Zygnematales > Zygnemataceae > Zygnema > Zygnema cylindricum. The sequence continues at coordinate 250,928 of JBBHKE010002706.1, read as the reverse complement.
CATACAAGTCATGGACCTACATCTTGACTTCTGTTTCTTAAATACACAAATCAATTAGAGGCTTAATGCAGTCACCAAAAAAAATCAGTACTTACTAAAATTTTGTTGCTTAAAAATTATCCATCCGGTACACTATCCATCGCTATTAGATCTACTTACTCTAATTCAAGTGCGTTTTTTTTTTACCCAAAATTACAAACTGTGTTAAAAACACTACACAGTAAACTGGCTCATAATGACCAGCGTAACAGTTACTTCTGATAAGGTATTAACGCTAGAACTCTAATAGGTATGGGCGTGTACTTTTTTAGCAGCAGTTACAGAGCAGTTAGTAATAGAGCATTTAAGCACTTACTAAAACAGCATGAAGAACAGAGAGCATTGAAATAACAAACCACATGCTAACAGAGCATTTAGTAACAGAGAGCAATTTGTAACAGAGAGCATTTAGTAACAGAGAGCATTTAGTAACAGAGACCAGTTAGAAGACAGAAGACAGCCTACTTTCAAATGTTTCATAACCATAATAGCTCTCATTTCCAGAAGTTTACCACTTCCTCTCCTCTGCTTTTTTAGCATTACCCTAACATCTCTGGTTTTCTCATTCTTGTAACAGTTACGCTTTGAATATTTGTAACAGTTTTCCTCCTTCTTAGCTCACCTGAACGTCACAATAGCTGGCAAGATCCTGCTATGGAGCAGTATTTCCAGAGACTGCAGAGAGAAATCATTCAAACAGTCGAGGCGAAGTTCTATGCAAGTCGCTCCGTTAGACTTCGCTTCGACCATATCCACGCGCATCTGATTGACGGAGGTGGCTGTTAGAGAAGCGCATACGTGGCAGCTGTTGCCATTATTCTGCAGAGAAGCAAGGAGGTCTGGCGCCATGGAATCCATAACTGAAGGAGCCATAGGTTTCACAAAAGGAAAGCAGAAGCTCCTGCAATGGAAAGCAGCTCCTGCAGCTGCTGCAGGTGATTCACTTTTTTTGTCATTTTTTACACTTTTTGATGTTCGTGTACTTAGTGCCACGTGGCATCTTGTTGGTGCGCGCCCAATTATTGCTGGAAGGTCGATTCTATGTACGGCGACGTGACAAGTCGGCCGCCACATGCCGCACGTGTCGAGGTTGGAGATTGCTTTCAGCATAAATCTTGAACGTCCAGAATTCTACATAAAGACTAACGGTCCATAGAGAGCGTAAATCGCTCTCGAGAAGCTGATGCGTACATCTCCGTACGACGGGCAGCTCGAGAAATCTCAATATCTGGAATAATTTTCAAAACTGAATCTTTGAAAGGCTGCAGATTTCACCGGTATTTCATTGGCTCGTTCCGTACATGCCCGACTGTGCCGTCACCACCTAGCTGATGACGTTGTGGGGAGGATTCCGTGCACACCCGATCCATCTGGAAGGGCGAACAACTTGGCCACAAGTACAGTACTGTAGCACAGCCCGAATATATATATATCTACAAAAAAAAAACAGAATATAATCAATATCACCTCTTATTTCCCGTCTTCAGGTGAAATATCACACGGAGGCCGAGCGTCAGCAAACAATGACATGCCACGCGCCCAGTTATGGTGGTCAGAGTTTAGTCAAAGTGTGACGCTACGTAAAATAAAAGCCGGCAACGACGAAAGTGTTTTGTCGTTTGCATGTTTCCTGGCGTACATTGTTGTATTTAAGTGGATTTGCACTTCGTGACAAAAATTTGACAGTATTTCGTACAAAAGCAAAGCGTGCTTAAAGCCGTAAAGTAAATATTGGAAGTCGCCACGTGGAATGACTCGCTGGTTCTCTGTCCCAGAATGTAGGAGTTGACCATATGTACGGCCAGGTTATGTTTTTCGTATGCAATTTGCTACACCGCCAATCGCTATTAGAGTATATAACGCTAATTCGGTGCCGTTTTTTCAAAAAAAAAAAAACTGAAATACAATCCATAATTCTATTTTTACCATTATTATAATTAGGGTTTTTTTTCAATTAGCGTTAATAATGGAATTACTAGTGTTGGGTATCGGGTAGATTCATATCGCGATAATTTCGATATTCGATATATCGAATATCGATCGAGGAGGATCCTCGATATATCGTACCGAGACCAACATAAATTATCGCGATATATACCCCTCTCCCCTCTCCCCTCTCCCCTCTCCCCTCTCCCCTCTCCCCTCTCCCCTCTCCCCTCTCCCCTACCTTTTCGTGTTTCTGCAAATGTGTCACGGAAGTTCTGACGTGCGTCATTCTTTGCGCTGGCTTGTCTTGTCGTATTCTGTTTTTCCATTTGGCCGTTTCTGCCAGATGCGGTTGTACGGAAAAGTTTCCTTGGAGGTTGTTTAATTGCCTCGAACAAAAAAAATTACGTTTTTTAATTGTAGACAAGAAAAATTATATTTTGCAGAGGGAGAGAGAGAGGGTTTTTCGAACTAGATTTAGAAGTATTTAATCATTTCCTTGATAACTTTTTTTTTTTTTAAGGATTTTTTTGTTTCTTGACCGTTTGGATATTTTATTCTCTTGCTTTGAACCTTATCCGAGGGTTCAGTTACACGTGTGGAAATGGGAAAAGATTCTCCCATACAAATGGAATTATTTGTTTTTTTTTTCTTTCTTGAAAAGTTGTGGTCGTTGAAGTGTAAGCAAGTCATTTTTAAAAAGAAATAGTGTTTTTATGAAGTCTTTTTTTTCACTTTTCTGCGAGCTTTCCTTTTGTTGACTTTGGCATTTGAAAAAAAAGTTGTGCCTTGTCAAAACTTTACATTCTGGTCTGATTTTTGGTGATACTTAAAGATAAAAACAAACATTTTTGTAATTTTTTTTTGCTTGAAATAAAGGGGGAAAAATTAAAAACCCCAGAAAATCAAATATAGGGATGCTTTTACCTTCAAGAGAAAACAAGACTTTAAGGGGAATTTTCTCCCTCCGGAGAAAACAAAAATACCAAAAACTTAAAGAAAAACCAAATACCAAAAATCAAATGACAAATAGGAAGAACCAAAATAAGGAGACCGAGTCGCGGACGAATTTTATCAAAGGCATTAGTCCCAGTAATTAGAAATGATGACAAATTTCGGTGTAATATGTTTTGTTAAAATGACTATATGACTGAACATTAAACATTTAGCAACTCAAACAACTGACAAAAACTAGTTAATTGTGGCGCATACCTAACAAGGTTTACTCTGTCCTAAGATGCTAATTGACGGGTAAAAGTAGTTTGGGACCATGTTCAATTGAGGGTTTTCCCCCTCAAAAGAAAGCAAACAAAATTACCAAAAACTAAAAAAAAAAATGAAAACCAAATGGCAAATACCAAAATGCAAAGCTCAAAATTCGAAGCCCGAGTCACGAACGAGTCCTATCGAACGCATTAGACACAGTAATAAAAAGTGTCGAAACTTTTGGTCTAATGTAGTTTGGTAAATTAAACTTGCGACTTTAAAAAAATATCGTCGTCGTGCAAAAAAATGAATTCAAACATTTTGCGTTAACCATATTTTTCACTAATGCTAATGTTCGTTATTGAATGTCTTAAGAGAATTGGAAATACATTTTGCACATAAAACATTGTCAATGTTAAATGCATTTTATTTTTTTAATAATGTTAATGCTCATCGTTGAATGTCTACAATTTGTTCGGTTTGTATATCTATCATATATCTTCTTCTTTCGATATTGTGCTGATATTGTCAAAACAAATGATTGACAAAATAAGATGAATAGCTATTAAATTTAAAAATAACGTTTTGACATAAACGAATGTAAATCAAGTAGGATTTTAATCAACATTCCTTTCTAATAAAATTTTCAATTTAAATGATTTTTAGAACTTCGAAGGAACTAAAAAGTACAAAACATAAACCTAATAGAACATTCAATTTCTGGGATAATTCGTGAAAGCCATAGTTAACACTATTCTATAATAAAAACCACAAAATCGTGAGGAAAAATACAATGGTACATTAATAATCCATTTTAAAACAAGTTCGGCAAAATCTGGACATTTTTTTTGTGAATAGTGTTAAGTTTCGCACAATTATTTCAAGGTTACACTTTGATTTAAGTACAAATTTGTAGGATTTTCAACGTTTCAACAATCGTTTAAACAATTTCAGGTTGAGAGGGTACCGTTTAAACCCTATACTTGTGACATCACCTTTGGCCTCTGCCGCACCGCAACATCGAACCGTTACGCGTCCGACAGTGGGCGTTTATCGCAGAAACCGACGGTGGAGATTGTCTTACGAATGTCGTTCGATTTATCGAACGACGTGTGAGTCGTTTAGCTTTTGTCGGTGTGCGCCTAAGATAGAAAACGGTGCCACGTTTTTCAGTATCATATCGAAACACTAACCGTCTGCAATCGGCCGACGGAATCTGCGCCGGGCGTCGTCCAGTTCGCGAAGTTCGCTCGACAAATACTTTGACGGCCGTCAACTTCTTAACTTTGTCTTTTGTGCCAGAGAGTACAATCTGCACGGAAAGTACAATCTCCAGTGGCTTCCCTTCATTAAATGTAGCTGTAACTGTGACAATAGGACTGGGCGGTGTACTACACGTCTGCACTACAGTACAGTACAGTACTGTACATTCTTTGCTTCGCCATCGTACGAAATGTTTCGTTTACCCGCGATTACAAGACGGTTAGGGTGGTTTTCCGTGCAAGAAAATGCATTAAATATGCAGGAATGCGACGCCGCGCTTTTCTATTGGGAGACTGAAACGCGCACGCCTGACAGTCGGAGTTTTGTCACGGGACCGATGTCACAGTCGCGCGCTAGCAGGGCCGTGCTCGGCTGCGCTTACTCCAATGGAAGGGAATTCTTTTGAATGAGGAGAGGAGAGGAGAGGGAAGGAGAGGAGTTGAGAGAGAGGAGAGGGAAGGAGAGGAGTTGAGAGAGAGGAGAGGGAAGGAGAAGAGTTGAGAGAGAGGAGAGGGAAGGAGAGGAGTTGAGAGAGAGGAGAGGGAAGGAGAGGAGTTGAGAGAGAGGAGAGAGAGGAGAGAGAGGAGAGGAGACGCTTACCTCGAGGAGAATCCAGCATTGGAAACAGGTTTCAGATAAATTTCTTCCGGTAGGTTTCTTCATTTGAGTTTTTGGATTTTGCGAATGGCTGAGTCTCTAATGGAAACAAATGGCATTGCATTCTTGTCACGTCACTGTTACAATCATACCGCCTTTTTTTCATGACAGGATAGTTTGACTGTTTTTACAACCTGACCGTGTTGTTGGCTCTCCAGAAAACGTTGTTTTTCTTGAATGGTTTTGTATTAGTCGGCAGTGAAGCACGTTTTTGCGACACGTTTTTTGAATTTTTTCCTCAAAACAATCCCTTTCCATTGACAAATAAATACATAAAGAAAATATAAAAGGATATATGTTGAAATGTGGCATTTGCGTACAGTCTCCAGTCAGTCTTGTTGACTGACTTTGACCTTCCTTCCATCTGCCGTACGAATACTTGCCTAAGCAATTAAAAAACTTTTATCTTTTTTAAAAACTTTTTTGAAACTCATTTCTATTTGTTCAACTGACACACCCTTCCATAGAAAATCTTTCACATTTTTTTTTCACAAAAATCTTTCACATTTTTTTTTTTCACAAAGCTCCACCCTTTCCGTGCAACTCCTCACACGTGCTTCAGTCCGCTATCGCAAAAGACAAAAAACTTGCTTCCACAAATCTTCTTCTTCTGCGTCCTTTTCCACCTTTTGTCATTTTGTGCTTTTGTCCTAACTTTCCCTCCTCGGTCTTTTAACTGTTTTAATTGCTTGCTTCAACGAATCTTCTTATGCCATTCTTTTTTCCAGCTTTTTTTTCTGCGCTTTTTATACAACTATTTCCTGCCTGCTATTTTTAATTGCTTTACCGCTTTGCAGAGTGACACGTGTCAGCCAAAGCGACCACTCTCCATCATCTCAAGCCAATGGAAGCTTCCGGAAAGTCATCCGATAAGCCGCCGCCAGCTGGCGATGCGTCAGCAGGTGGCAAGTCAGTGCCAGGTGGCAGCAGCACCGGAGCTTCCGACGGTGCTAACCTGCCAGCTGGCATTCAAATGCGGTCAGAGCGCCAGCTGTTAGCCATTCCTTGGTGGTGGTGGCTCGTGAGGCCCAGGGTAGCCTTCAAGACTCTACTATCTATGAAGGAGGAAGTTTCTAGGAAGGTGCAGCCGCGCGGGATTTCCGGAGGATACACTCGAGGGAACAGTAGCGGGCGAGGGTCGGAGGAAGGAGAGGGAGAGACAGCGAAGGTGAAGATACAGGAAGGAATTAGGGTTCCTTTGGTTGGAGATATCATGTGGTCGGAGGTCTGGGCGTATTTTATGGAATGGATATCGAATCCTCTTAACATGGCGCTCACTTTTTGGTGCGTACTGTGTATTATACCGTCGATTATTATATTGGTGGTAGAATCGGGAGCCCTCGATTCGGCGATATCGGACGAGTTCGTGAGAGAGGAATGGGTGGAGGTGTCCAATCAGGTGTTGAACGCGCTTTTTGTCCTCATGTGCCTGATTTGGCATCCTGTGTTTTTCCGTCTCAGTTTTCAATTGTTCCGTTGGAATCCGGAGGACGTACAACAGCTACGTGGCGAATATTGTAGGGGAGGGCTGCGGAAACCTAACGAATGGTGGCACATTTCCGTTATAGTTTTTTGGTTCCATATGACGTGTATTGCCACGTATGCCCTAGCGGCGGTGTACTGGATCTATAATAGATGGGAGCGTCCGTCGTCTGCGGTACTTATTACAGTTACCGTTTCGTTTGGTTCGCCCATTATCGCGTTCACATATAACATTTTCAGTCCGTTGGGGCGAGATTTTTATTTGGAAACGGAAGAAGACATGGAACTGGGCGTTGCCGAAAACCGTACACGCAGCGAACTGTTCAAAGAGTCGAAATCGGGATTCTATTTGTCGCAGAAAGTGGTTCCGTATCCCCAATGGCGAGGAAAGGTATTGGCCGATTGCTGTCAGAAACCGCGTCTGGCGATTTTAACGGCGATACTGCCGTTCTTTGTGTTCGGACTGAACATGGAACGGCTCGGATTTGGTTCACGGTGGGTCCAAGCGGCGTCATTTATTCTCATCGTGATTGGTCCGTGTCTAGTCTTCGAAGTCTCCGCCCATACCGTACGATTCTACTCATTTCAGCAGGCCCTTATTTACAGCGGTCTCCTATTGGCGTTCCTTGGCCTGCTGTACGGCGCCTATTGGCGTTCGCAGATGCGGAAAAAGTTTCGGCTGCCCGCCAACCGTTGGTGTTTGGGCAGCGCCGCTCTAACGGACGGCGCAATTTGGCTGTTCTGCTGCTGGTGCGCGATCTGCCAAGAAGTTCGTACGGCCGAGTACTACGATATCGGCGACAAAATATTTTACGAAAAATCGGCTGAAGAGCGCCGGCGGTTGGCCGAAGGCGAAGGTTTGAAAGCGGTGGGACTAGGGGAAGCTTCCAAGCAAGTGGCTCGGTTAGGAGAAGGGCTAAAGGGAGGGCTGGAAGACGCCGGCTTGGGAGTCGTACGGATGTTTAGTAAAGTGGGAGATATTGCTATGAACAGGTCAGGAAGCTCGACAAGTGTCGTGGCGCCAGTCGAAGAGGGCGATATCGAGTCGGGAGAATCCACGGGATCTTCGTCGAGAGGTGCCATGGATGCTCCAGAGCCTCCAGTTATGGGGAAGAAGGGCGCTTCCCCGTGACTGGAAAGGAGGACGACTGTTAGTTGAAGAGTAAATATTTGTAGGAATGTAGGATATTTATTGTTTTGGTCTTTGAGGGAAGGGCATTGTTTGTCGCTTGCTTGTAAATTGACGTGAAGGTGGGAATAGAGGTGAGAGGGGATACAAAGGTGTTCGAAAATGGGTGTGCACAAATGGTTAAGGGATGTGGAAGGATCGGATTTTGAGTAAGTAGGAGAAAGACGGTCAAAGCTGTACATACATCGAGGTAGAATGTTAGAAGGTGACACGTCACACATCTTCAGGCCAAGTCATAGTTAAGTTTTTTATACCATTTAATTTTGTTGGCAAGCTCCTATTTTTGAAAGTAATTATGAGGGTTTGTAGTAGAGATGGCAACATTAATCAAAATTTGTATGTCAATTCTTTCCATTTTCGATTTTCAATATTACAAAATTTATGTTGTCGATGACTAGAATGAGTCATTGCTCAACAATTAAAAAAAAAACGTCATTTTTTAACATTTTGTAAGGTCTATCTATCCTTTCATTTCACATGGAGGATTGTGTCATGTTATGAAAATTTCCTTATATGAAAATAAGGGGAAATCAATCCTTTAAATAGTAAATCAGCAACAAAATGTGTGTGGCATGGTGGATTCATTTTCTTGTTGTTCTTTTAAATCTTTGAAACTATTTACCTTTCGCACTTCTTCGACCGATATTTTAATGATCAAGTGTCATTGTTCAGTTTTCAAAATTGACATATCAATCCAAATTGTCAAAGTTCAATGCTTAACGCTCATTCATTCAAAGTAAAAGTGTCGATGTTAATCACGGTGTCACGATCAATGGCCAATAATTCACGGTTCAAGTTGAAATTTTTAATCATAGGAAATTCAAGTTTCAAGATTTGTCCGTCAGATTCAATTTGTACCGTTTGATTTTTCAATTTTCAACAGTGTTTTATCTTTCAGCTTGGCACTTTCCTATTTTGGCTTGTTGATGGCTCAATGTCAAACGTCGATTGTTGTGTGAATTGTCAAAAGTTGGAGGTTTAATAGTCAATATTTTCAATTGTTGCATGTACGAGTGTAGACGTGAGTTTTGAAAACTATTGTATCGATTCTGAGTTGGTCGAGTAATGTTCAATTTGTCAAGGTTCAGGGGTCAATTTTTTTCTCTAATCTCCCTCTCTCACACTCTCCCACTCTTCCTCTCTCACATTCTCTCTCTCTCTCTCCCTCTCTTCCTCTCTCCCTCTTGACCTCTCTTTCCTTCTCTTTCCATCTTGGTCCCTTTGCCCACCGTCTCTCCCTCTCTCTCCCCCTCTTGCCTCTCTCTCCCCCCCTCCCCCCACCCTTTTATTCCCTTGCTTTGGAAGTTTCCGTCAAACTTAGTGATTCCCCATCATGTGATATTATATTTATTTTTAATAGTGAATCCCATTTAGTGAACATCTGAGGGCATTATTTGCTGGGCATCAATATTTTAAATCTGCTTCGTAGGGATTTTTGGACGAAAAACGGTTATAAAATTACAATGTTTTCAGACCCACGGACTCGTAACAAAAAAGGTGTCTCTTGACCTAAGGTCCACTATTCGACTTCAAAATATCCAACTTTTGGTACTTATTAATTGTAGTTTCACAATATCTTCCCACATATCTCGCCTCCCCTTCTAAAACTTAAACCATAATATGAACAACAAAATCCGCTTCCATTTCATAATTCTCCACTCTATTCTACAAAAAGGATTGAACCCACAACCTACAACCTTAAAACTTCTCTCATTGTGTTTTTTTAAACCAGACGACAGCCATATATTGTCTTCAAACTTTCTTCCCCTTCAAATTTCTAATTAAAAAATTATTTTTACCTCCCATTAAAACCCGTGGCGTTCTTCGAAGATATATTACGTTTCGTGTCCCCTCTTGTGAATTAGACTGAAGTCGTCAAAAAGTCGTGTATTCATTACTTCATTACTGCATTGTTACCCTATTTGTTGAGGACGAGGACTCCCATGAGTCCTCCGGCAATCTCATAATGTATCGCTCGAGAAAACCCGGCCTCTCGAGCCAGCTCCACTTGCCTCCTTCCTGGAAACAACATAGAAACCAATAGGAATAGTTACATAAGAACAGCATAAAATAAATACAAATAAAGACATAATAACAAAATAAAACAAATATGGGTATTTAGATTAGAACAACTTAAGTTGAGTATGAATAACAACATAATAAAAAAATAAAACGAGTTTGAATAACCACATTAGAACAAACTAAAATGAATACAAGTAAAGGCATGATAACAACATAAGCGAATACAAATAATCACATAATAACAACGTAAAATGAATAAAACAGATATAAAGTGGTATAAAATATCTAGTTTTCAATCCTCTATCTGATTCAATACGGTTGTATGTCATAACATTTAAGGCCCAAAACGACAAAACATTCCGGCTTTACGGGGTTTTATTTTCCGTTACCGTTAAAAACTTCTACAGAAGTCCATTAAAAATTTAGATTTGCTGAGGTAGATAATCGAAGCGGAAGTCAGTCTCCAAAGAAATGTCAGGGAGGGAGGGAGAGGGGAAAAGAGGGAGAGGTAGAGAAGGGGAGAGGGGGAGAGGGGGAGAGGGAGAGAGGGAGAGAGGGAGAGAGCAAGAGAGCGAGAGAGGGAGAGAGGGAGAGAGGGAGAGAGGGAGAGAGGAAGAGGGAGAGAGGGAAAGGGAAAGAGGGAGAGGGAAAGAGGGAGAGAGGGAGAGAGGGAGAGTGGGAGAGAGGGAGAGAGGGAGAGAGGGAGAGAGAGGGGGAGAGAAGGAGAGGCAGAGAGGGAGAGAGGGAGAGAAGGGGGAGACAAGGAGAGGCAGAGAGGGCAGGGGAGAGAGGGAGAGCACTTATAAATTTTGCAACATTTTTCCACCAATATATCGATTCAATTCTCACCCGTGGGAAATCGTTCGATAGAAGGTCGAAGGTATTTGTATTCTTCACTCACTCCAAATTGTGTGGCGATAGGTACCACAACATTGTCTAACATGAAACCCTAAAAACCCCAATAAAACCAAAAAAGCCGAAAGAAAGCATTCCACGAGTCAAAGCTTATGTACAAATGCCCAAACACAAAAAAAAGTAGGTCACGTCACACGAACATAGGACATTTACTGCACCATCTACCACAATTGAATTTGATAAATAGATCTAATTCGATCGGGAGTTAGATTTGAACCAACATAAAATAGTGTTGATAAGACTTAACAAATATGTGGCCCAAATTTGAACCACATTATAAAACCGTAATAGAGTGTAGTTAATATTAGTGACGTTTTAATTCTCGTTAACGACAAAAAGGTGTGCATTACATGATTTACCACTATTAGTGTGGGGAAAAAAGAGAGAGAGTGTGGGGGGGAGAGAGAATGGGTGGAGAGAGAGAGAGAGAGAAAGATCAAATCCAATGTGAGTGAAATAATTGTGTGACCCACATTATAAATGGTGCTAAGGTTTACCAAAACAAAAGCAAGAATTTGATAAATAACACAATCTACATTGAAGAGGTCAAAATATAAAAAGACAACATTTTAACAAATATAAATTAGACCATGATATTCGAAACATAACTTAGAAATTTATAAAAACATAAGTCGGTGAGTTCCACACTAATGATGGTAGAGAGTGGAGGTCGAAATTACACTCAAACAACATTTTTGAAAATAATGTTAATAAAGAAAAATTGGTTAATGAAATTTGGGTACCAGTAAATCCTAATTTTGATGATGTGCAAATCGAGGAAAATATTTTAGGGTTCTTTAATTAAAAATCATTTTTAATTATAAACCTTTCTAATTCTAAGCATTTTTTATTAAAACCCTTTTTATTCATAAACCTTTGATATTGACAGAACCTTTTTCTTAAAAAACTTTTGTATTTTATAAGCCTTTTTTTATCTATAAACCTTTTTTATTTATAAACCTTTTTTCTTTAACGCCTCTTTGATTATAAGCCTTTTAAATTATATTCCTTGCTTAATTTTATATCTTTTATTTTATGTTTTGTATTCAAATACATAAAACACGAGTTAATATCTTAAACTCATTTTCAGAAATTTAGAAAATTATGAACCAAATAATCTCACCAAATCAAAAAATCCTAAATAATGAATCCTAACCAAAAAATCATCAATATTAATTATATAGTCATTAAATAATAATATCCGTAGTAATAATAATCTCAAAAATCTCTCATTTTCAAAACGTTAGAAAATTATGAACCGGAAACTACTGCCCAAAATAATAAAAGGAAGGGAAGGAGGGAGGGAGGGAGGGATCCCAAATCCATTTTCTTCATTTATTTGAAAATGGGTCGTTTATTCCACTCAAAATTCGTACAAGAAGAGAGTACAGAAGTAAAACCGAAAACATTCATTACGGAAAAACAAAAAAAAACAAAAATACGAATATTAATAGAAGGGAGGAAGACCTGAAAATTGGAGACAAGGGGGGAGGAGGAGTTGTTGAAGTCAAGAATCGCGGCACTACTGCCTGCCAAGGAACAGCTGTCAGAACTCTCTTCCTCTCTATCTCTCCTGGCCCCTGCCCCTCCCTCGGCCTCTCCCTGATGCTTTCAAACTCTCCGCCTCTCCCTCTCCCTGGTGCATGTAAGCTCTCTCCCTCTCCCTCGCTGTCTTTTCACCTCTGCTTAATCTCTCTCTCTCTCTCTCCCTGTCTCTCTCTCTCTCCCTGTCTCTCTCTCTCCATACTCTCCATTTGTATTTCCTATGTAAAACATCTGAAGTAAAAAAAGAAAATAATATAAAATAATATAAAAAAAATCAAAAAAATAATCTCACTTGTCTTTTAAACTCTCCAAATTTTCCGGAGAGCTCGAGTTTTGCAATTAAAAATTATTTTTCTTTACATTTTTCATATTCGCAAACTCAGAGAGAGAGAGAGAGAGAGAGAGCGAGAGAGAGAGAGAGGGAGAGAGAGAGAGAGGGGGAGAGAGGGAGTGGGGGGGAGGGAAAAGGGGTGAGAGAGAGATAGAGAGTGAAGAACAAAAACATGAAAAACCAAAACAGATACCAAAACCGAAAAAACCAAAAACCAACACCCCGAAAACCCAAAACCAAAAAAAATCATCTCCTTCTCACCGGGCTTCAAAACTCTTCTAATTTCTCGGAGAGAGAGAGGTATATCGACGACATTTCTGAGGCCGTAGCCCATTGTCACGGCATCAAAATGGGAATCTCCGAAAGGGAGAGAGAGGGCGTCTCCCTCCAACCACCTGGAGAAATAGTGAGATTCTTTTTTTTTTCTTTTTTTTTCATGTACTTTTTTTTGTTTGTTTTTCTGGTCGTATATTTTTTTGGTAGTATGTTTCTTTTTGTGTAATTTTGTTTTGTGTGTGTGTGTTTCAATGTTTTTTTTATCGTAAGTTATTTTTTGTTCGTTTTGTATGTTTTTTTTTTATGTTTTTCTTTTTATATTTTTTTGTAAATTGTGACATCCTTTTTATCTTTCAAAGTTTTTTCTAGGTTTTTTTCAAAATATACCACGGAGAAAAAAAGGTTTTGACACTCGGCAAAAATATCCCTCGCGGCAAAAAATTTACCTTCTGCAAAATGTAGTTCTCGGCCCAAATGACGCAATATTGCACTAAAAAACGCACTAAAACGCACTAAAAATGCACTATAATGAAAACGCAAACGCAAACGCAAAAAAAGGGCACTGACACATGCCAAAACTAAAGCGCACTAAAAAAGCATTATAAACGTCTCTAAAAAACCCCTAAAAAGGCGCAAAAATATACTTTTAGCACCCCACACTGAAAAGACACTAAAAACGCACAAAAAGAAAATAAAAGAAAGTAAAAATCTCACCTCATATCAGTTCCATAAGTTCCAAAATTATCTTTTTGTCTTTTAGCAGCCACTGCCAGCTGTTCTCGAGAAAAGTCAATCCCTACCACCTGTCCCCCAAAAAAAAGGTCAGAATCCCCGTTAAAAAAGAAAGAAAAAAAAAAAGATACGACCATACAAAATCATTTAGTGTGTTTTTTTTCACTTTGATTAGTGTGCATTTTTTATACAATCCAGACCATATTTTTTCAATTCGATTTAATCGCGTACTTTTCATCTGGTTTAGTGCAAAGTTTACACAGGTTGAATAAAGTATGATTGATCGAGGTTTTGTGCAAAAAAAGTTAGGTCAAAGTTTTTGTATGATTAACTAGAATACAATGAGCAATTCTGTACACATAATTCCGTGCTAATAATCCGAATATATATTTTGTATGCATAATTCATATATATTTCATATGCATAATTTCGTATGCATAATTTTGAATGCACAATTTTGTATGCAGAATTTTGTATCTATAATTTCGTATGCATAATTCCGTACACATATAGTTGAACTTTCATTTTTGTATAATTCCAAAGGCATAAATTTCACTTTTCTAGGTCTCCTCCTCAATTCATACATTTCCAAAAAAAAAGATTCTTACCTTTTCTTTAACCACCAATTCAAAAAAATTACCTTTTCAAAATATTCATCGTCAACAAAAACTAACGTGAAAAAGAAATAGGATTTATGAAGAAGACAGAATATAAGAACTGGAGATTCAATAAAGATATAAAAAATAATACAAAAAAAAGATAACAAATACATACACACGATTTTAGAAATAAATAAATAACGAACTAACCACAAAAATGAGTAAAAACGAGTAAAATAAATAAACCACACAAAAACATTTAACAAAATAAACGGACCGACAAACAAAGAAACAAAAAAAAGGGATGTAGAAACTTAATAAACAAAACAAAAAAACAGTCAAAAAAACTTTTAAAGGTACATCTAAACAAACAAACAAACAAAGTAGTAAAAGAGGAGTCGAGGACTCACAGATCCCGAGTTCCCCACTCTGTCGGCCAATAGGAACGCGATGTCGCCACTCCCACAGCAGATATCCGCCACCCTGTCGCCCTTCTTCGCTCTGAATCCCTCCCTCCCTTCCCCCCCCCCCAAAAAAAAGATGCCAAAAAATTATGGGGATGGGTGAAAGCCAAAAAGACCAACAAAAGCACATTCTCGACATCGTATGCACTCCCTCTCCCTCTCCCTCTCCTTTGGAATGTAATAAACCCGCACCCTCTCCCTCCCTCCCTCTCTCTTCTTCCCTCTCCCTCCCTCCTCCCTTCCCTCTCCTTGCGCCTCCCCCTCCCTCCCTCTCCTTTTCCCGTGCTCCTTCTTCCTCCCCCCTCTACTTCCCCTCCTGCCTCCCTCTCCCTGCCTCCATCTCCCCTGCTTCCTCTCCCTCCTCCCTCTTCCTCTCCCTCCCCCCTCTTCCTCTCCCTCCTCCCTCTCTCCTTCCCCCAGTTTACCCACCTGCTCCAGTTGACCGCATCCTCTTCCAAATATGGTGTTGCCCCAAACTTAGCCAATTATTAAGCTGCCCGAAAGAAAAGCCAGAAAAAAAAAACTTCTCACTTAGTTTTCCTAGGATTTAGGTTTATTTTGTGTAAACTTTTGTTTTTTTACTGTTTGCTATAGATGATACAAAAAGCACAAAAAAGGAGAAAAGGTGCTTGAAAACAAGAGGCAAAAAAGATACAAGAAGTACATTCACTTTCAGTCACAAAAACGACTACAATTTTGTCCATTTATAGGGTTTTCCGGTCATTTTTCCACACTATTTTACAACAATTGTTGAAAAAAGAGAGGCAGAAAAAAAAAATCATATTACAGAACCAAAAAGGAAAATTCTTACAATCTGAGTTAGATAACTACACGCGTCAAAAAATGTCTTCAAGAGTTGAAATTTTTCGGGAAAAAAAAGCAAAAAATGAAAAAGAAAAAGGGAGAATTGTCAAAACAACTTCTCCTTCAAAAAAAAAAATAGAAAACAAAACAAAACAAAACGTATAGAAAGAAAGAAAAAACAATAAGACTCACTTGATCGTAAATAGGAGCGATATTATTAAATAACTTTTGTCGTTCTTTCGGTACTTCCGATGAGTCATTATTATCCATATTTTCCTCTAAATTGACATCTGAGGGACCCATTTCCTCCCACGAACTCAAATTACTGTCCACCACATCGTTCCATGCGGACTGTTCCGTTTCCGTTCCTGCGGTAGAGAGGGAAAGGAAGAAAGAGATTGTTTAGCAGATAGACAAAGGAGGGTGGGAGGGAAGGAGGAGGGAGAGAAGGGGGGCGGACTGATCTGTTTTGGTTCCTGCGGTAAATAAGGAAAGGAAAAGACAAATACATTAGCAGATAGACAAAGGCGGGAGGGGGAGGGAGGGAGGACTGTTCCATTGCTGCTCCTGCGGTAGAGGAGGAAAGGAAGAAACAAAATATGTTAGCAAATAGACAAAGGCGAGAGGGAGGGAGGGAGGGAGGGAGGAAAGAAGCATGGAGGGAGAGAAGAAAGATGGAAGGGTTAAAACTTCTATAAAAGACAAATTGGAAAATGTAAGTCAAATGTACAAAAACTCAAAAACTCTACAAACCGAGGAAAGTGCGACTCAAATATTACAAAAAAATCAAAATATTACATACTATTTCTTGTCCCATTATTTTTCAACGACAATGATGTAAGAGTAACAAGAAATTTATTTTCCATTGGACGGTTTACATTATTTCACTAAATCATGCTATAAATAAAAAAATTGATGTTAGTACGTAATTATCAATAAACATTTCGTATCACAAAACAAAGTTCTCCATAGAGTTTTAGGAATAATGTCTTTTTGAACATATTTACCTAACAGAGAGAGAGAGAGAGAGACAAAGAGAGAGAGAGAGAGAGAGAGAGAGAGAGAGAGAGAGAGAGAGAGCGAAAAAGAGAAAGAGAGGGGGGGGGGGGGGGGGATAGAAAAATCAACAATCAAATCCTTAATGAATTGGGACGATATCTCGGGTTAAGAAACTACCGTAATCCCTAAAAAATACATAGTTTACAAAAAAAACCACACCCATATTTAACCCTTTTATGAAATCTCATCGGTACCTAATTGCGTCTATCCTTTTCCCTTTCCCACTTTCTAAGCCTGCGATTTAAAAAAAACATAACAAAAATTGACCATATTTGCTTCAAAAACTATTAATAACCAATGTTCATAAACATTATAAACCACAAACAAATTTTTTTTTACGTGTTTTTCTCCCATATTGTAGAGAAGACTCAATACTATTTCATGTGTGAAACTCAAAGTTAACCATATTCTTAGTGATACAATGTAAGAAAGCACAATTTATACAAATATAAGTCAGTAAAACTAACTAGTGCCTTGATATTATGGTGCACACCTAAATATTCTTCTAATCCATCTTATCAATACCATTTTATGATTCTCGGCGGGAAAAGCTACCAAATCCGTAGTATTAGCTCTAGAAACGATGAAAGATATAATCTTGTCGAACTATAATAACATAAAAGATCCACCCAGTTTCCCAAGAAGAACCAAAAGTACAATACCAATTGTGTTCGCATGTAAAACGAGACGACAAGCTCTCCTCGATTCCCGACTCCATGGCTTTGAGAAAGTTGCTCGCGAGAGAGTGGGGGACGGAAAAGACGAGAGAGGAAGACATGTGACAAAGGAGGAGGAGAGAGAAGCCATGGAGGCGCGATTTTAAATCTCCACCGTCGACTTTGTGATAGTAGAGATCGAGATGTCGGTTTTGAAAAGAAGCAGAAAATAAAGCAGCGACAAATGATTGTGATTGGGCCACGTGGCACAAGATCCTGCAATACAGGGCACACCACTCGACACTATGAAGCGTCACTCTTTTACTTAGTTGTTTATGGGTAAATGCACATACATTAGAGGGGGGGAGGGAGGGAGGGAGGGAGGGAGGGAGGGAGGGAGAGAAAGAGGCTCTTTTAATATTCTTGGCAGGAAAGCTGTTATTCTTAGCATTTATTTTTTATTCACTTCTTTTACTAATTCATTATTACTATTTGCATTATTGATTTTCATAAAAATCAATAGAAATAATACTACTAATGTTATTAATTTCTTGTGCATCTCAAGGCTTGTTTCCTCTCAGCGTTCCCAAAACTGCTTTTCAAGAAGTTCTTTTCCTTTTGCTGGTTTTCTGGCCTCTCAAAGGTTGTCTTTTCGGTATTTACTTTTGCGAGTTTAAGCGCAATATCATGACCAAAAGGTTTAGTTTTAATATCCAAAAAATTATGGAAACACTAAGAATTACATGCAAATTAAGTTTCAAACACAAGAATAAATGAATAGAAGAGCAATACAAGCTAACCAGCCATAATTAGGGTATGATAAGGAATTTGTGAACGTGCTAAATGTTTCTTTTTGAACGTTGAAACATTAAAAACTATGCTTTTGATTGGAGGGTTACAATAAAAAATTTGGAGAATCGCGTACCAAGAAGAAAAAGGCTTTAAAGAGAACAAAAAATGAGGAGAAAAGAAAAACGGTTTTTTTTTTTTTTTCACGGCTTTTATCTTTTTGATTTTGGAGATCTAGGGTTGTTATGATTTTGCCTTTGTCGTTTCCCAAAATCAAATGTTAAATTTGTTTAATTTTCAATTTTCCAACCTCCAATTATCAATCTTTAGTTTTTTAATTCTTGGATTTTTTACATTCTTATTTCCAAATTTCCCAACTTGGATTCCAAAAATTAGAGAAAAAAACTTGAATTCAGAGAAGACAAAAATATGCATTCTTTTATATATTGATATATCCCTTTTTAGGAAACTATGAAAAAAAAAAAAAAAACTAGAAAAACAATAAAACATGAGATTTCAAAAAGGAAACTAATGTAAGGTCATTTATTGATAAAAACAAGAAGAAATTCACATTACTGACCTAGTTTTTGCACAGATTTAAAAAAAAATCCATGGAGATTCGGTAAAAAAATTGCAACATGAAGTCGAGATTATGTGCTCGAGAAAGAAATACACAAAACTCAAGTATTAAAATTGAATATTGAAATTCTTTCTTCGTTCAATTTGAAATATGAGCTGACAATTTTGAAAATGAGGTGTCCTTTTTTAAAAGCTAAGTACTGGAATCTACAAGTGGATGTTAAAAGGTAAAAAAATATATAAAAAACATATATAAATATATATTAAAAAGGCAAATTTCAGAAAGTGAGAGGAGGAGTTAAGAAAGAGTCGAGATATTAGGGTTGCAGGTTTAGAGTTGTAAGCTGATGAAGAAGAAGAAGCGGATGAGCTTTATGATATCTGTGAATACGTCGTACAGATATACATATAAAGTACAATTTCGTACTGTACTTTTGTCTCGACTTCTATAATTCTTGGTACCGAATTGCGACAAAGATCTAGCAAACCTGTCCCCGTCGCCCAATGGGATCAGGTAATACGCTTCCAATCATTGGCCCACGTCGGTGAATCTCCCAGCCATTTTGATAAACATAAGTGTATGGATATCCGTCAAAAACGACGAAATACGGTCGATTGCGACACGATTGGCAAAAATCGGTTCGAGTGAATCGATTTCCATGAAAAGATTGGACAAAGATCGAGGCGATACATTTTGGTACAAATTTTGGCTAGACCAAAGGGCTAAAGGGTGAGGCTGCGGCCCCATGTGGCTAAAGTTCGGGTTTTTTTCTGTCGCTTTCTTTTATAACTTAGCGCCGTACTGCCTAAGTTGCGACCGTACGAAGAAATTGCACATTTATAGAGTACAATTTGCGTCATTCTTGAACTTGGGATGTACGAAAAATTGTCGTCTTGCGTTTTTTCGACCCACTGTCACGTCATTTTCAAACTTATCATAAAACACATCGGCAATGTGTTTTAAGCTAAGCAAATCCGTCTACACCAATCTGAAAATGTATTCCCACGTGTGAAAAGATTTTTGAAGCTTTTGACGACGAAAAAAAGTACAGGGTTTGTTTTTTTTGTCGGCTTGCATGCTGTACGGTTTTTTTTTTGCAGGGGTCTCGACGCTGCAGTGTCATTTCACGCAAAGTTGAGAAGTCTGCGAACGTGAAAAATTTGCGAAGTAATGGCGGCCGGACGGGAGAGGTTTACGTAAAGGCATTTTGCACAGCCACGGGTGCAAGGCTGTACGTCAACGATGTCACGCAAAGACATGCGACATACCAAATCCGCAAATCGTTTCAAAAATTACGATGTGTCTTGCGACGCTTCAAAAATTTTCAAGAAAATATGGTGCGTCATCACAAATTGTACAAGGTGACAGCCGTCACGGGCGATGTCGACGCATACAATTGTCACAAACTTAAGTAACAATTTCGAATGAACACATAGAGACACTTGAAATCCGGGTCCGCCGGATCCGCGCTAAAATACAAAGTAAGTACGCTAAGTTACAACTACATGGGGCCGCAGCCTAAGTAAGGGTTTTTTTCTGTCGTTTTCCTGTAAAACTTAGAGCCGTACCGCGTAAGTTTCAACCGTACAAAAAATAGAAAAAAAGAGAAATACATTTTGCGTCATCATCCAATTTAGGATGTGCTACATGTTGTCGTCTTGTGTTCTTCGACCCACGGTCACGCCAAAATACGTCATTTTCAAACTTTTCTTTAAAAATCAGGGACGATGTATTTTAAAACAAAGTATTTTCGAAAAACAAATAGGAACACTTATTAGCACGTGTACGAAAATTTACAAAAATTTCATACGAATTTAATCGACGGGGAAAGGTACAGTACTCTACAATACTTCGATATGTTTTGTCCGTTTGCGTTCACTTACGACGAAGCAAAGTACACAATTCGTTAGGTTTTGTCCGTTTGGGCCGGGTACGGATTTTATTTTGCCAGGGGTCTCAAGATTCCGATTCCATTTCACGTCGAGGGGACAAGAGACGCGAGGCATGTGCATCGTCTTCAACCGTGAAAGGGCACAGGCTGGAAGGCGGTACGTCTACAATGTCACGAAAACTCATGCGACGTCACAAGCAACTACAAAAAATAACGTGCGGCGTCACAGATTGTAGATGTTGACAGCCGTCACGGGCATTGTCACCGTATACAATCGTCAAACCATTAAGTAACCATGTCGTTGTTACACATAGGGACACTTGAAATCCGGGTCTGCCGGATCTGCGCTAAAAAACAAAGTACACCGCCAATCGTTATTACCGTAGAAGTTTGATTAGCGTATAATAATAATTACAGTGGTGTACGCTATTTAAGAATTTGAAAATTTTGGAAAAAATCATACATTCTAATTGTTTGATTATGGTAATTTGGATCTTTGAAAAAAAATGGTCGGTCGCAAACATGCTTACACTAATATAGGTCTTCGTACAAAACCTGTCAAATCGTACACAAATTGTACATTCACACGGTCGAAATGCAGCTGTCGGACGAATATGTGCGAGCGGGATTTTTTACGACCTGGTTTTAATTCCTTTTTAGAACGCACATTCTCATGCGTCCGCGGTTACTAAAATTAATTTATTGTACTTTTTAACTCAAAAAGGTATATTTATGTACGGTCTGACACTTACCGTACACCACTCTATTTAAGAGACAACGTACTGAAAATAACCCCAAATAGAATAAAGAAAAAAATAGAATGAACTACACTAATGGAGAAAAAATAAAAATAAAAGCGGGACGGAATTAGTGTGCACAACGCTAATAACGATTGGCGGTGTAGTTTCGCTAAGTTTCAAGTACATGGAGACGTAAGTTCTACACCGCCAATCGCTATTAGTGTTAATGTTTTTTTTTGCCACTTAACTTTTTTTTTCCGTACAGACACTTGTCAAATTGTGGATTTGACGGTGGCGATTGAAAGGTATTCTCAGCTTCCGATTGGCGGTCTCAAACTGAAAATTGGACAAGTGTGTACGGCGAAAAGATGTTTCAAGCGGCGAAAAAATTGTTAACACTAATAGCGATACACGGTGTAGGGCTTTGGTTGGAAATCCACATCCAATTTTTTTTAAACCTATAATTTTTTAAATCCACATCCTTTTCTTAGTTTTCTATTATTCCATCGATATACTTGTCAAGTTGTTATTACCAACATTGATTTTGTCACGCCTTATAGTGTTGGTTTTATGGGGCGAACAACACTAAAACTTAGTGTCCAATGGGTCGCCATCATAGGAAATCACCAAATTACTGCTGAAACGTTTAGGTGGGTTAATAAGTACAGTTTAACCATTAAACCACACATGAATTTCTGTCAAAGTGGTTAAATAGTACATTGATAAGTACAGATTAACTATTAAACCACACATGTAAAAAAAGTACGTCGATATGTACTCTAAAACCCATTTTTCTTTGTTAATTGATAGAAAATATAATCAATTCTCGGCAAAAAATTGGTCCAAAAAAAGGTCCCAAATGTAAGACGAAAAAGTCTCACATAATTAAATTTGTCCTATTCATCAAAATTCCCAATACTCAACACAAGACTTATGTAAAACATAAATAAAACTTTTAGATTTCACCAAACTAGAAATAACAAAAAAAAAAAATTTTACATTCATATAAATAGAACAGGTGAATATTTAGAAAAAAAAACGATAAAAAACCACAAGAACAAATTAAATCCACGGACAAAAAAGATAATACTGGAAAAAATAAAATTAACGAATCCGAGAAAAGGTAGAAATGAAAACAAACAGTACGTTCCATGTGGCACGAGGGAGAGGGAGAGGGAGAGGCGAGGGAGATGAAGAGAGAGAGGGCAAGGGGGGGGGGGAGAGGGGGAGAGAGAGGGAGAGGGAGAGGGAGAGGGAGAGGGAGAGGGAGAGGGGAGGGGGAGGGAGAGGAAGCGGGAGAGGGAGAGGGAGAGAGAGAGGGAGAGGGAGAGGGAGAGAGAGGGAGAGAGAGAGTGAGAGGGAAAAAGAGAGGGAGAAAGAGAGGGAGAAAGGGAGAGAGAGGGAGAGGGAGAGAAACGGAGAGGGAGAGGGAGAGGGAGAGGTTCTGACACGAAATTTGTTGAGGGCAGGGAGATTTGAGTAGAGAAAAGTACATCTCCAAAAATACAATGCAAAAAAAAAAGCCAAAAATGTAAAAAAAACATATGAATTACATCTCCAATTTGAAAAGGTACATTTACCACCACAAACTACCATCATACAAGAAAATTGAACCCATAACCTCGCCATGGTTTACATTTCTCTTTCCCTCCCACCCACGCTCGTCCTCTCCCTCGCCCTCGCCCTCTCTCTCCCCTCACTTTTAAGTTTCTTTCCCTCTCTCTCACTCCCTCCTCTCTCCCTCTCACTCTCTCCCTCCCGCTCTCTCTCTCTCGCTCCCTCACCCTCTCTCTCTCTCTCTCTTTCGTTTTTCCAGGCTTAAACCAGGATCCTATATGTTTACATCGAAACATGCATGTTTTTTAAAAAAAAAAAGTCTACATTTGTCTTTTCCCTCTTTCTTAAAACCTCCCAAGGCTAAGTCTAATTTTCCAAACCAAAACCCTAAAATCCTTCTAGATCTCCATTATCTGTACATCGACAGTATTACTGCCTTCCTCCCTCTCCTCCATTTTTTGCTCCTATCAGTAACTGTAAGGCAGTGAGGAGCTCTGACCTACTTTGTCTTTCTTTTTCCCATTTGTTTTCGAGGTACTCTCCAAACTTCTCTATCATTCTCATCGTCATTTGGTGATTTTTTTCTTGCATTTCAACCATTATGTCACGAAAACCATCCCAATCCCGTGATTGACAGGAGTTGCTGAATTTTCCCGCGGAAATTATATTTGTCGCGGAGTTATGGACATTCTCCTGTACTGCCTGAGCTGCTGGACTATCCTTGTAAATGTTTTTTCCTTGAACTTCAAGATTTGCATTATTATTTCCTTCAATACAGCAAAGAGAGAACCCTTGCCTCTCCCCTTTATTACCTACCGCTCCCTCTCCCGTTCCCTCTCCCGGTCTCTCTCCAGGTCTCTTTCCCGGTCTCTCTCCCAGTCTCTCTCCCTGTCTCTCTCCCACTCCCTCTGCCATCCCCTTGCCAGTTCCCATCCTTACTCCCGCGCCCACTCCCTCTTCTTTTCCCTCTGCCTCTTCCTCTCCCTCTTCCTCTCCATCTCCCTCAGCAGATGTTTCTCGCCCGGTATTTAACATCAGCTTTTCATCTCCTTTAACAGCTTTCTCCATTGCCCTGTAAATACTTTCTAAAAAGCTTCCTGGCAATGGAATCGCGACTCTTTCAGCCGAACTCATTTCCCAATACGTTTTTCCATCCATATGACCACAATATTCCCTCACTTTTTTGAAATCCTTTATTATGTTCTCCCATTTGTTTTGACATTTCCTCGGGTCTTTCGTAATTCCGTGCTTTTCTTGTAACTCAGAAGAGATAGATGTCCACTTTGCGTCTTTTGCTCGATGTCTTGTTTTGGGTCCGTGTAACCTTTCATGTTCCATTTCCCTCCCTTTGATAGATATAAGATGCAACGCTTCCTTTTCCGTCCACCGATCATTTGGTCCATCCGATTCTTTCCTTCTTCTCCTCCGTTTCTTCTTCGAAGGAAAAAATATATTTTCCTTCTCCCTATTAAGACCCTGTCCGGTTTCATTTCCAACGCCTTGACTAGGAATGATTTCAGCATTCCCCAAACGGTGATTTAACGGCTCCATGGATTGATGACCTCTGTGTAAAATAGCGTTGCTGGAAAATGGGTTAATTGTTTGGGTATTGTTCGGAAATGGAAAATTTGTTTGGGTATTGTTTGGAAGCGGAAAATTTGTTTGGGTATTGTTCAGAAAAGGAAAATTTGTTTGGGCATTGTTCGGAAATGGAAAATTTGTTTGGGTATTGTTTGGAAAAGGGAAATTTATTTGGCTACTGCTCATAAACGGGTTAAATGTTTGGGTGTTGCCCGAAAACAGGTTTAAGGTTTGGGTATTGCTCGAAATCGGGTTATTTTTTTTAGTATTATTAAAAAACTCTTGCTCCATCGGAACCGGAAGAAGAGCGGAAAGTGGAACTGAAGGAGGAATTGGTACTTTTTCAGATGATGGAGCCCATGGAAGACTTTCAAGGAGCCTCCGTTGTAAATCCTGATTTCCTCCTCCTCCTCCTCCTCCTCCTCCTCCTGCCAGGTTCTTACTTCCTTCTCTGAACTGAGTCACGCTCGCAGTAATTTCATCCCTCTCACCCTCTCCCTTCCTTTTCTCTGCCTGTTCCTTTTCTGCCCCTCCATCCACCCCTTTCTCCATGTTGCGCTTTTCCTTTCCCTCTTCCTGTCCCTTCTCCTTTCCCTCTTCCTGTCCCTTCTCCTTTCCCTCTTCTTGTCCCTTTTCCTTTCCCTCTTCTTGTCCCTTTTCCTTTCCCTCTTCTTGTCCCTTTTCCTTTCCCTCTCCCACTCCCTCTCCGTGTGTTTTTTTCTCTTCCTTGTCTCCCTTCCCCTGTCCTTTTCCCTCAACCTCTCCCACTCCCTCTTCCTTCTCGTGTCCCTTTCCTTTTCCCTCTCCCTTCCCTCCTTCTCCTTCTCCCTCTCCCACTCCCTCTCGTTTCTCTCCCTCACCGCCAATTTCGCTCTCATCTCTCCTTTCCCCTTTCTCGCTCTGGCTTTCCCCCTCTCCCGTTTTGTCTCCCTTTTCTTCTCCCTCTCCCTCTTCCTCTCCCTCTTCCTCGCCCTCTTCCTCTGCCACGACTTCTATCGCATGCCTTGGAAGAGCAATTTCCTTCCCTTCCATGGCTTTTTCCAAGGCCTCATATATTCTTTGTAAAAATTTCCCGGGCAAAGGCACATTCGATCTTTCCGAGGAAGACATTTCCCAATAAGATTTCCCAACTTTATTGGCACTATACTCCTTGATTTTTTTGAAATCCTTTAATATGTTCTCCCATTTGTGTTTACACCTCGTAGGGTGTTTCAGAAATCCATGCTGGCTTTGTAACTCACTCGCAATCAAACCCCATTTCTCGTCGCTCGGTTGATGTCTCCCTGTCAAGTCATTGTCCTTTTCGTGTTTTATCTCCTTCGCCTTCACATAGATAAGAGTTAGCGTTTCCGTTTCCGTCCACCGATCAAAAAGTCCTGCTGTTCCTTTCCGTTCTTTCCGTCCTTTCTTTCCTTTCCCAGTTTTTTCTTTCTCCATTTGATTTTTTTGTCGAGCTTCGTCTTTTTCGATTAAATCATTTTTTTTAGACCTTTTCGCAACCTGCGTAGTTTCTTCTCCACTAGTCCCAGTAAAAGGACTTCCCACATTCTGAGGAAGGTTTACTGGACCCAAGGCTTGATGTCCTAAACTTGAAACCATTTGACTCAATGACATGTGAATTCTTTGAGCATTCGTGAAACCTCCTTGCTGTCCTGGACCTGGAAACGGAACTGAACCTCCTCCAGGAACTGGAAACGGAACTGAGCCTCCTCCATGAACTGGAAACGGAACTGAGCCTCCTCCAAGAACTGGGAACGGAACTGGGCCTCCTCCAGGAACTGGAAACGGACCTCTTGGAACCGAATATGGAACCCCTGGAACTGTAAACGGAACTGACCTCGGAACTGTTCCTTTCTCTACAGGTATACCCCACGGAATACCTCCGAGGAACCTCCAGTCCTGATTTTCTCCTCCTGCCATATTTTTATGTTTTTCTTTCCGAGCAGTCTCTTTCACATTCTTTCCTTCTTCTTCCTCTTGAAGCTCTTTAGAACCAGGTGGAAACACGCCTTGTCGTTTCGCCAGTCCGAAGGTATTCCCTACCGACATAATTTTGTTGTTGAATTACTGTTATCTGCCAAACAAACGATGTGTATATATAAAAAAAAACGATGCACATATATATCAGTTGTGAATTTCCTTGCAAAGTTGTGCTGAACTACTGTACGGTAAACGATTAAGGTCATCCAGAGGTAACCTAAAAAAGTCGTCGAGTAACCCTAAAAGAGTTTGTCGGGTAACCCTAAAAGAGCTCAAGTAACTCTAAAAGAGCTCGTCCAGTAACCCTAAGAAAAATCATCGAGCAACCTAAAAAATCCTCCTCTAAGATTATGGTTTCTTACTCCTTCATCTCTGCTCCTTCTATTTCACTTGCCTTCTGTCTTTCACCTCTTCTAAATTTCCCCTCTTTTGTCTCTTCTTAAAAGGCTGCTGTTGAATATGGAGGAGAGGACGGTGATTTAAACTGCAAGTGTTGACAATAGTCTCAGA
Organism: Zygnema cylindricum; assembly: GCA_037447655.1. NCBI lineage: Eukaryota > Viridiplantae > Streptophyta > Zygnematophyceae > Zygnematales > Zygnemataceae > Zygnema > Zygnema cylindricum. The sequence continues at coordinate 224,135 of JBBHKE010002706.1, read as the reverse complement.
GAAGTGATACAGTAAATTAGCAAAGAACGTCAAAGGAAAGGAAGGCGAGAGATGTATTTTATCTCATGGAAGAACTAAAGCTGCCAATCTTACTGTCCACGCTAATTAGGGTAACTGACTTTCCTGCATCCGACTGCACAGAGAGAGAGAGGCCAACGAGTTCTACCTTCACAAACTGACAAGTTTTGTTTCATTCGGAATCCTTTGTGTTGTTTTGAAAGAAAGGGACTACAATCTTGAGAAGGTCTATTTAAAAAAAAGGAACTGGCGGCAACTTCAGTTTGAGATTTGAATTCCTCCAAGATTCAAATGAGGAAAACTAATACGTTGCAAGCGCAGTGGTGCGGGGAGTTACAAGCCGAAATACTCTAAAGAGTTTCAAAACCAGCTTTTTAGTTTTTACTGGGATTGGTTGGTACCAGTAACAGGCAAAATTGAAAAGGCAGGCAAGATAGTGAAATACTGCATAGTTAGGAAGGTGTGGTAAGTTGGTAGGTGGTACTGCTAAGGACGGAGGTGAGGAAAGTAACTAACTAAGGATGTCAGCAGGGAAATACGATCGCCCCGAGAGATTTTACTACAATCACGCAATCAGTTCGTACGCACTAAAGTTTGTAAGGTCAGCTGCACAGATCCACAGAAATTATGCCACGTCACCTTGTCAAATGGTAACAGGGTAACAGCGTACACCAATCATACGCTATCAGCTCTTCAGAGTTTAAAGCTACAGTGCGTAGTGTGGTTTCTGAATTATTGTGGTCTATACAAGATCGAGTGCGCAAGCACTACTAGCCTACGTGGAGGATATCGGTCCGTTCAAATTCTCGTTTTATTACCAGTGCGCTGGGGAATTGTTGCTGGTAAACTCCAGGTTTTTTGCAGCCTTTTCTATCCGTACTGTCAGTGTTGTGAGCAAACATTTTGTAGCAGAAAACTTTCTGCGTTTATACACCTTTTAACAGCAGTTTGAACTTTTTTTAAAACACGGCAACTCTCCGGACATTGCTGTACTGTACTGTAGTACATATACGAAAGGACATGTGTACGAAAGGGTATATCCTTACAAGGACGGGAAAGTACATCTGATTGGAAAATTACCTTGTACACGTACTTATAAAAGAAATAGAAAATCTGGCTCTCAATAAAAAAAAAGAGCCGAAAATGTCTGAAAACATTTTCCGTGACATTTTGTGACTTGTACGGCTTGCTTCAGGCTGCCGCTACCCACATCTCGCTATGTACCACATCGTAACATGAAATTATTGCCATGTGTGAGAAAAATAAAATAAAAAAATAACATGAAAAAAAACATGTCATTCAAACAAATTATAATAGCGAGTATGGGTTCGTCCATGTAACCCTAGCATATTGTACGATGGAACATGGTGAGTTTAAGCTCGGAAAAAGGTTTTGACAGCTGTATAAACGAATAAACAGCCATAAACCGTTTAATATTTTTCGGGGATATCACAGAAAACACAGCACTGGTACACTGGTACCGTACAATTACTGTACTATGGCATGATCTTCGAGAAGATTTTATTCCATTCCTCGCTATGGGTAAAAAGTAAAGACCAAAATAAAACTTTATTGTAACACGTGCGATGGCAAAAACCATCAAAGTACAAAACGGGAAAAAAAAAAACAGGAAACATTTAAAGACTACAAGAGCCAATGGTAAAGTGGTAAAACCGTCTGCGTACAAAACAATAACGCAATGAACGGACACGGTGGACTCTTCCTGCCCGATAACCGTACGAAATACTCGTGGAGGGAACCTTTAGTACAGAAATACTAGATTGACCTTCTCATCGTGGCATTTCCTAGCTGGTGCCAGGGAGGCAGAGGAAGTCTCGCGATGTTCGATAGATTCGGCACTCCTGGACAACACACGTGCGGTGTCATCAGCCGCACATGCAAATCACGTGGTCCAATCCGGCAATACCTGCCTACTGGATATTGAGCCTACCTTAATGTGGAAACGTGCGAATTAAGGCGCGGAGTGCGGATCAGGATATCAGATCAGTGCGGATTTAACGAGTGAATTTCCGCGCTCATAGAATCTCCGTACATTTTTGCTTTGTGACCTGCTAGGTCGACGCCCCAAGTTGCTTGTAGACACTACACCGTGAATCGTTATTACTTATTAGCCTTATGTACGCTATATCGGCACCCCAAAATTTTGACATTAATACCTTAAATATAATAAACTACACTATTTAAGTATGTGGACCATGATATGCCACGTCTCTTGGCACTAAATTAGAATGAATGATGCTAATTTTTTCTTTACACTAATAATTTCTATACGCTAATAACGATTCAAGGTGTAGACAGTCTCTGAAAAAAATCCTTCACGAAAGCTGTACACGTTGACGACATCCGCTGCGTCATGAGGTGTCCACCTAAGCCCGTCAAAATTTGGGTCCGTACTGACGACGGCAAACACTATTCCGGATGACGCGCGCAGAAACGCCGCCGCTAACATGTAGGGAGTTACAGTATGTTACAGTACAGTACAGTACAGAACTGTACAGTACAACTTCGTTCGAAGTGTACTCATCGTACAATAACGTAAGCGATCGGAATCGTATTTAATTTTACGTACTCAAGGCAGGCTGTATAAACAAATCACTGAAATCAGGCAATCAGCCAAACCCAACCGACAACCGCTAGCACCCTCTCTAACGAAATGCGTTGAAACGCCGCCGCGAAACAAGTGGGGAGGAAAAGAGATACACGTGGCGTGACTATGATATCAATTTAATAGCTTCGTTCTAAACTTAACGTAATAACGTAAACAATTCGAATCCTACTTGGTATTACACCCCAAGCAGGCTGGTCAAATCAAAAGCAAGACTTGCGCGTGATCTATATCAGCTTCATGTCCCGTAAAGGTCCAACCTGCTGTTCGCTCCATTTTTTTCTTACGGTAGATTCATCTTACAATTTCCCGAAAGAAAATACCGTTTCACGGGGCTCTTCTCTCAGCTCGTGCAATACACCGTGAATCGCTATTGGAGTTCATAACGCTATTTCGGCGCCCCCAAATTTTGACTAAAATTCTCAAATAGAATTATTAATTATATTTTGGAAAACCCCAAATTCCCAATTAGCGTTAATAACGATAATTGTTTTTTGACCCTAATTAGTTCATAACGCTAATAGCGATTCACGGTGTATAGGACTACACCGCGAATCGTTATTAGCGTTATGAACTCTATATCGGCACCCCAAAATTTTGACATTAATACCATAAATAGAATAAACTACACTATTTAAGAACATGGACCATAATCTGCCACGTCTCCTGGCACTAAATTAAAATGAATGACGCTAATTTTTTCTTTACACTAATAATTTCTCAACGCTAATAACGATTCGCGGTGTAGACTAAATCTTGCAACTTTTTGGCCCCTCGGAGGTGCCGAAGGTGTCTATGTCACCCGTATTTTGCGCGCGACCGTATGTTGAGGGTATATTTTATCTAGGTTTGTGTTTTTTAAAATTTAAAAAAACAACACAAAGGAATAATAAACGACCCTAAATATACGAGCCCTTTTCACATACTCGATCGCGCGAGGTGCCAAAGGCGTCGAGGGGTGCTGTAGGGGTGCCGCGGGTCCCGCACTTGAGTGGAGACATGTAAATGAGCCCATACTGTACCCCGTGAATGGCTTTTAGTGTTAATAAATTATTATTGTAAATCAATAAACAATGTTTTTAACGTTATATTGGGTCTCATGATCTCGAGCCAAGGAAACATTAACTCTATATAACACACATAACACTAATTTTGATACATATTCTCGTATTGTAACTGCTATAACCTTTTTTCACATTGTTTGTGTTTGAATATAGGAGAACAAGTTCGCGTGATTTCCCCCCATCTTTAATAGTATGAATTAGATACGAATTAGCCTTCTTGTGTCGACTCAACTTCTTTTCTATTCCCGACAACATTTTTCAAAATATTTTGTGTAATGTGGTATAGTTTTGGCACGCAATGGCACGTTTCGTACACCACACTAATTTAAAATTGTATAAATTAGTGTAATTGACGTTGATTGAAAAATACCTTTATTTACACAAATAAAAAAATAATGTTGTTAACTCTATTTTAGAGCAAAAAGGGGTGTGGATATGGTGTTATTAACATTGTAAGCAATTCACGACGTACTCTCACCATACGCTTGAAATCAAGTTTCACCTTTTTTATATCTCATTGACGATAACAACTTCCATACGCAACAATGCATATCCAAGTAATTAGCACCCACTTAAACTCGTGGTCTCTTATATGTGTCACTTGTTACTCATTCACCTACTCGTTTACGTTAATATTTTGGGTCAAGTTACGTTTGAGTTTCCTTTACCCCCCCGTTTAGGCACCCGCAATATGTTTGCAACTAGTATTCTAACACAACGGAAGTTCATGTACTTCGTTGCTCATGTGGGGGCGAACATACTGTAGGGCATTATGTGATTCACGATTTAATTGTTGTAATTAGCACCAAAGCGGGCTATTTGCAAATTTCGTTATATTTGTTGCACTTTATATTCGATGTCTACCTTCGCAATTCTAAATGCCAATGTGGCACACCACCACCAATATAAAATTTGTTGGTCAGTAGCGATATATCGAACCCATTCGACTGTTCGATATTCAATATATTGAATACAAATTTATTGCGAAAATATTTTACCCGATACAAAACACTACAAATAAGCATGCGATTTGACGCATTGCTTATGGAATATTAGTGTACCCATTCTATGCGATACTAACGAAAGGAAGTATGTATTGCAAAAATTGAGATGGATACTAATCCCTCCATTGAAGCACAAGCTTTTAGACCCTAGTTCTACTAAGGACCCTTGCTCTACTAAGGACAATTCCATATTTTATGCAATGCTTTCTTTTCCTACGTTTGTGGAAAAAGTCTACAAAATTATGTGACCTTTGTCGCACTTCATGTTCTACGACCTCGAAGTTCCAAATGCCAATGTGGCACACCATTATATGTAGTCTTCCGACTTCTGTACACATCAGTTCTGTCTGTGAATTTCACAGTAAATTTATGTACTACGTGGCTATGTACTTTGTGAACTGTAAACTTCCGCGTGGGAACCCTATGACTACGCAGTATCTGACTATGTGCTATACGCAGTATCTGACTATGTGCTATGTGAACTACAGTATGTGCTATGTGAACTACAGTATGTGCTATGTGAACTACAGTATGTGCTATGTGAACTACAGTATGTGCTATGTGAACTACAGTATGTGCTATGTGAACTACAGTTATTCAGGACAACCCAAATTAGTGAATTACAGTTAGGGAATATTTAGTATATATATTTATTTTCAAAAAAAAGAAAATCCTGATTAGTGTTAATAACACTAATTTTTTTTTACGCTATTTATTCCTCTACTCTAATAGCGATTGACGGTGTAGTATGATCTTCAAGAAGATTTGATTCCATTCCTTGGTTAAAGAGTGCAAAACGTGCGATTGGCAAAACCAATCATAATACAAAATGCGAAAAAAACAAGCAGGAAACATATAAAGACTCCAAGAGCCAATGGTAAAGCGGCAAAACCGTCTGAGTACAAAACTACAACGCATTGTACGGAAACGGTGGACTCGTCCTGCCCGATAACAGTACGGCGTGCTTGTGGAGGGAATCTTTGGTAGAGAAATACTAGATTGATCTTCTCATCGTGGCATTTCCTAGCTGGTGCCAGGGAGGCAGACGAAGTCTCATGATGTTAGATAGATTCGGTACTCCTGGAAAGCACACGTGTGATGTCACCGGTCGCACATGCAAAGCACGTGGTCCAATCCGGCAATACCTGCCTACTGGATATTCAACCTACCTTGATGTGGCAACGTGCGAATCAAGGCGCGGAGTGCGGATTTAACGAGTGAATTTCCGCTCGCACGGAATCTGCCTACATTTTTGCTTTGAGACTTGCTGGTCGACACCCCAAATTGCTAAGTAGACAGCCACCCCCTAGAAGATCCTTAACGAAAGAAGTACAGTACTGTACAGTACACTTTGATGACACCCGCTGCGTCATGAGGGTGTCCACCTAAGCCCGTCAAAAATTTGGGTCCGTACTGACGACGGCAAACATTCTTTCAGACGACGCGCGCAGAAACGCCGCCGCTTATAACATGTAGGGAAGTACAGTTTGCAAGATTCAGAACTGTACTGGAGTGGTATTTCAGTATTTGAACTGATGTCAATGTTACAACTTCGTTCGAAGCGTACTCATCGTACAATAACGTAAACAATCAGAATCGTATTTAGTTTTACGTACGCAAGGCAGGCTGTATAAAGTATAAACAAATCAGCCCGACCGAACCGACAACCGCTAACACCCTCTCTAACGAAATGCGTTGAAACGCCGTCGCGAGGAGGTACAGCGATACACGTGGCGTGGCTATGATATCAGTTTTATAGCTTCGTTCTAAAGTCTAAACTTCACGTACTAACGTAAACAATTCGAATCCTACTTGGTATTACACCCCAAGCAGGCTGGTATGAACAAATCAGAAGCAAGATTTGCGCGTGGATCTATATCAGCTTCATGTCCCGTAAAGGTCCAACCTGCTGTTCGCTCCAGTTTTTTCTTACGGTAGATTCAATTTCCCGAAAGAAAATACCGTTTCACGGGGCTCTTCTCTCAGCTCGTGCACTACACCGCGAATCGTAATTAGAGTAAATAACGCTAATTCAGTCGCCCTAAATTTCGACTCTATCACGTTAAATAGAGTAAACGATTCTAACTTTTTCATTATACTATTTAAGGTACTTTTTGAATGAGCGTTAATAACTCTAATACAGTGCCGTTTTAAATAGTGTGGCGTACGGTCGGTGTCTGACCGTGCAAAATTGTGCTTTATTAATTAAAAAAGTACAAATAATGATTTGATACAGGCCGTTATCATGTAACTGCGTTTTAACAAACCGCGTAGTGCAAACGTCACAGTGACGATAAATTGTACGTTTTGTCAAATTCTGTACACATACCTAATTTACAGTGGAGATATTTAGGGCGTCAAATTATAAAACTTAAATAAATTAGAGTAAATTCCTTTTTGAAAAAATCCTATCACACAAATTAGAGTTCATAACTCTAATTATTTTTTTCTCTTTTTTTACTCTAATTTCTTCTTTACTCTAATTACAATTCGTGGTTAGCAATACACTACTGTATACCGTGAGTGGCTTTTAGTGTTAAGAAATTATTACTGTAAATAAATAAGCAGTGTTTTTAACGTTATCATGATACAGGCCGTTATCATGTAATTGCGTTTTAACAAACCGCGTAGTGCAAACGTCATAGTGACGATAAATTGTACGTTTTGTCAAATTTTGTACAAATACCTAATTTACGGTGGAGATATTTAGGGCGTCAAATTATAAAACTTAAATAAATTAGAGTAAATTCCTTTTTGAAAAAATCATATCACACAAATTAGAGTTCATAACTCTAATTATTATTTTCTCTTTTTTACTTTAATTTCTTCTTTACTCTAATTACAATTCGCGGTTAGCAATACACTACTATATACCGAGAGTGGCTTTTAGTGTTAAGAAATTATTACTGTAAATAAATAAGCAGTGTTTTTAACGTTATATTAGGTCTCATGATCTCGAGCCAAGGAAACGTTAACTCTAATTAACACACTTGACACTAATTTCGATACACAATCTCATAGTGTAGTTGTTATAGTCGGTTTTTACATAGTTTGTGTTTGAATATGGGAGAACTGGTTCGCATGATTTTCCCCCATCTTTATTAATAAGAATCAGATATGAGTTAGCGTTATTGTGTCGATGCCACTTCCTTTATATTCTCGACAACATTTTCTAAAGATTTTTTGTAATTTGGTATACTTGTGTCATGCAATGACACATTTCGTACACTACAGTGTTTGGAAATTTGTCTAAATTAGTGTAATTGACTTTAATTAAATAAAACCTATATTGACGTAAATAAAAATAGTGTTGATAACTCTATTTTAGAAAAAAACGTGTATATGGTGTTATTAACATTGTAAGCGATTCACGATGTACTCCCACAAAACGCCTGAAACCAGGTTCCACCTTTTTTAATATTAGATAACAACTTTCATGTGCAACAACGCATATTTAAGTAATTAGCACCCGTTTAAGTTCGTGGTCTCTTATATGTGCTACCTATTAGTCATTCACTTACTCGTTTACGTTCATATTTTGGGCCAGGTTATGTTTGAGTTTGCTTCGCCCCTTCGCTTAGGCACCCGCGTTATGTTTTCAACAAGCCTTTTAACACAACGGGGATTCATTTATTTTTTTACTAACGTGGGGGCGAAAGTACTATAGGGCATTATTTGGTTCGCGATGTAATGGTTGTAATTGGCGCCAAAGCGGGCTACAATGTAAAATAAAAGGTCTATTGTACACTCCCCCTTGCTTCTAAATATACTGGTTTGGGAGAGAGAGCGAGGGAGAGAGAGAGAGAGAGAAAAGGGGGGGGGGGAAGAGGAAAATAGAGAGGTAAAGATAAACAGAGAGAAATAGAGAGGGGGAGAGAGAAATAAATATCAATAGAGAGAGTGTGGGGGAGACGGTGTTGTCCATAGCCTATTTTAGCCATGGATTACTCTCAAAAGCACCACAGACTACCCCCAAAACCAACTGTGCTTCAGACAACACATATTACTCCACAATAAACAAAATCAATTCAAACCGCACTAATGTTTAGTATACCATACACACTGTAAACTCCCAAAGATACAGCTAAATCCACCGAGGAATCTAGAAGATATAAGCTCCAGAGTTTCCCAAAAGCAGTTGACAACTTCTCAAACTAACCAGGTAGACTTCTCACAAAATTCTACAGAAAACACCAGATCTGACTGAAACTTCACACATATATAGTTTATAGATAATTAAATACATCCTCAAAGTTTCACATCAAAACATCGATCAGAGTGATCACACTAATAGGTCAAAGTTGTAGAAAAACAGTTTGCCATGTCTTTGATAAACTTAGCTGTGATACTTAAAATAATTTAAGTCATACAAGTAAAACTTAGAGAGTTCACTACTGAGTGTACGGAGGCACACCAACTGTACGGTATTTACCATATACCTAAACTATTGTGAGTAAACCCGAATAATTCTAGGTATGTAAAAATAAAAAGTCTACACTAATAAACTAATTAGCAAAAAGACAAACCTTTGTTGTACAGAATATTTACACCGACACTTCCACAAAATTTGCATACTAGGCGTCAACTTGCTTAGTTACTTTAGATCTTATTATGAATCTTCGTTCGCCGACTTGATTCATACCAATCGCAGTTGCGTTGTCCCGTACCAGATCATATTCATATTATCATCAGTTACGTCAGTTGCGTTGTTCGTACTGATCATATTCAAAATAACCGCAGCTGCGTTGTCTTGTATGCATTGCAGTTGCGCCGTACCGGCGGTGTTTATTTCAACTTTTCGTTCATTTCACATCGGATCGCTTCGCGATCCGCCGTCCATTTCTCAATGCTTATTCACGCCACTCACTGAGTCTCTTACGTCACTTTAGTTTTATTCGTATGTTCGCTCCCCTAATCCGTGAATCCATTCGAACTTCCACATTAAATCCCATTACGCACAAATTGTCGCAAGCGCACAAATGTCCTATACACATAAAACAAACTTTTCAAAACAACACTCCCCCAAAAATTTAGTTTCGTGCACCCAAAATGCAATATGCAGCCTGTACTGCTATGCTGCGCTAGTTTGACATCGCAGCCCTAACAGTTGCTCCATTTTACCCTCAACTTCCTCTTACAACTTTATCGACTGAGAACTAAAGCTTTCAAATTCAACAATCCTCTAAAGCTTTTGACTCAGTACTCCACTCTCTTTGCAGATCTTTCTACTATAATGGAAATACAAATAAACGCAAAGACGTAAAAATTAGTTAGAGATTGAAGGATTTTTTTTTTCACAAGCTCCAGTACTCAACATTCAAAAACTTAGAAAAAACAACTCGTCCCACTATATCTGCTGACGTCGCCACTGCTCTTGTTGCCTTCTGCCATTTCCCAACCTTCGCTTTTTTGAAAATTGCCCCCTTGCAAAATTCGTCCTGTAATAACTCCCCATATGCCATAAACGCCAAATTTTCCTTTCACTTATGGTATAACAACTCTGCAATAACTCCGAATTTTCACCCGTATTCGTCACTTAGCCATGTTATCAAATTTGTCGAAAAGCTATCTCCTATATATTTTCATCAAATAATCACTACACCTTTTCCCGTATTAAATACTTCCACGCCTTGCGCCTCCTTCGACATATGTTACTTAAGTTACTACACCAAATTCTCTTAAAAGATTCTTGAAAAGTCGCTCACGTCCCTCCATTTTCCCGTCACACATCCTCTCAACTTTGCTGGTTGCGTTATTTGGTGTGATCGATTTTGTAACACTTTTCTTTTCCAACAGTTTTCCGAAATCTATATCTTTTTATTGTTTTCTTATGACTTCCTGATCTGTTCCTAGACTTTGTAGTTTTTCCATGGTTTGCCTTCCAACTACCTCTATAAAGTGTGGTTTTTCTCACTAATTTTTGGTCATTTTCCATAAATATGCCACTTCCCTTAAGTGTATGCATTCTCAATATATTAATTATGATCCTGTTTTTGCAATTTTGTGTCCTCCATTCGACTACAAGATTCAGGAAGCCTTTAGATAGATTTTTAGCTAACCCACTTCGAGCCACAACCACTACTTCCCAAGCAGACAAAAAGACAGTTTGACTACACCTATGTGCAGTCTGGACTCCCCGAGTCCGTAGCAAAAAGAATCATTGAAAATGGCCATTCAATCGATTAGTTATGAAGTGGCAAAAATGCCAAGTTTATATAAAATTCTCTAAGGGAGAGAGGTCCTTACCTTCCAAATTCTCTTAAGTCCTAAACCCCTCTCACAACCCCTATCTGTTGACTTACGAACCAATCACACGACGGTAGAGTACAAAATGGTACTACGACCGATGTACTTTTTGTACCGCCTGTGTACGGCAAGGCCATTGAGTGGACGCGTGTTCACTTTTTACTCGTCTTTATGTTCTCCGGAATTCTCGCGAATGAATGTTATCTCTCCACGTGTCGCCAGGTCAGGCCACGTCTGAAAACCGCCGAAGTGACCATTCCGTACTTATCTGCAACGATATGTGCCGTCGGATCATAAACCGACATTTTATATTAGTCGTCGAAACAAATGTCCGATTCATTTGTTTCGTGCGAGAAAATAATCATACTATATATTACTTAGTTGTATGTTATTTCATTTGTCATTCCGTTAATCGGACTCACAATCAAAACACAATTTAAATAAATATCACACCTTTTGTATGTTATCGAACTCCTACGACATACCGGTTAGAGCTGACGGCTACGCCTCGCTCTGCCGGTCAGAGGTTCGAGTCATGCCGGACTCAACCTTTTGTTGAGAGTGACATAAATCACTATTTAGTCCTTCCTGTTCAACTAAGATAGCCATGGCTCAACCACCCTCTTTATCTTTCAGTGACTATAACAAGTATGGTGGCTAGAGAGAGGAGGTGGAGGTTGGCTGTCCGCCTTTTCCTTTTTCCTGTTTTATTGATCTATTTAGACCTAGAAAACACCCTATAAATCCAGTAGTTCCAACACTCCTCTTAGTTTATAGTCTAACTTTAACTTCAGTTTTAATCCACACTTTTCTCTGCAATATTTTAACTTAGGAGAAGGCACTGGATTTGTCATCATATCAACCACCATTTCCTCATCCGATCTATATATAAGATTCAAAATCTTATTCTCAACTTTTTCTCTCACAAAATTCAATCTTATGTCCATACGCTTAGCCTTGAAATGATGTTTTGGATTAGCTGCGATTGGAATGGCAGCTTGATTATCACAAAACACTACATGCACTCCCTCTTTCATATATCCTAGTTCTTGCAACATGGACTTGACACAAATCAACTATTTCACAACACAATAAGAGGCCATGTACTCAGCCTCCACAGTAGACTGAGCAACCACCTTTTGTTGCTTGCTGCTCCAACAACAAGCACCTTCCCCCACATACAACATATACCCAGAAGTGCATCTTCTCATAGGTGCATCCCTTTAACTGGCATCACTCAAAGTAGATATATCAATGAGCTCCCCTCCCAAATGCAACCATAACTCTCTGGTTCCTACCAGATATCTCATGACTTTCTTGGCTGCCTCCCAATCTCTCTTTATAGGATCCTTAATACTCATACTAAGGCCTCTCACTGTTGTCGCTATGTCCGGCCTCGTACAGTTCATAAAGTAGATCAAACTTCCTAGGACGTGTCTATAAGGAATAGACTTCATTAACTCTTTCTCCTCTGGACTCATCTGATCACCTAAGATTATCACTCCTCCTTCTACACTCCCATCACTCACTTTTTTTAAGTCCTTGGGAGTGGTACAACTGTTCGCCTTTTCCATTGTTAACCTTCATCTCCATTGTATCTGTCCATCCGACACTCTCCATCTCCATATACAAACAAGAAAGATCATTACAGTAGTCTAACATCTTTCCCCCTTTGTAAGTATAATTTCCCCACTTTTGCTCTACCAACTAAAGCTACTGAATTGTACTAACTCTATAGATCTCTATCAAACTCACCCAGAACTCCTCGACATTTTAAACGTGAAGGTGAGGAGTTGCCAAAGCAATAGGAGTAAGAGGTGTCTCCTTTTCTTTCCCCGTTTTGGACACGCTACTGTCCCATCATCTGCCTCCTCTGCTACAACAGATGTTGCTACAGAAAAAACCTTATTCCACCAAATCCCGGTGGTGTTCTCTAAGGTGGAGGTTTCACTTGTCCACTAACAAAACCCCAGTATCGTTTTTCACACAAAGCCCTTGTCATCATGGCTTCCCAATAGATAAACCCTGATCCATTGAAGATGAACACCTTAGAGAGTAGGCCCATAACCCGTAATTCTGTGTCCTCTATAGGACTACAAAATTCAGGAAGCCTCTAGATAGTTATTAACTAACCCAATTTCAATGGCAACCATAACTACCCAAGCAGACAAGCAGATATTTTGACTGGAACCCTATGAAGCCTAGACTCCCTTGAGTCCGTAGGAAAAAGAATCTGTGAAAACGCCTAACCAAGCGATAAGTTATGGGGTGGCAAAGATGCCTATTTTATATAAACCCTCAAGGGGAGAGGTGACTCTAAAAAACACACTAAGTCTTGATTCCCTCTAATAACTTCTATCTACTGAAGTACGGACCAATTATATTGTTGTACGGTACCAAAAAGTACTATTGCTAGCATACCTTTTGTACGACAAATGTATGACAAGGCTATTACGTGGACACGTGCCCTCTTTTTACTCGTCAATAGGTTCCTCAGAATTCCCGCGACCAAATGTGATCTCTCCACGTGGCGCCAGGTCATGCCATGTCACAAAAAGCCAAAATGACCACTCTGGGATTTCAGCGATGATGTGCGCCGTTGGATTATGAACGGAAATGTAATCTCAGCCGTTATAAATACTTGCACAATATTCGTTTTGCTGTCGAAACAAAGTGCGTGGTACCCGTTGCGAAATAGTATCGTACTTTGTACTTTACAAAATTGTATCTATGCATGCCGTATACAGTTTTAGTTAAATGAATTCGTTCACTCTTAAATAAATATATATCTATCATACCCTATAGCATTTAGCATAGGTCTTAGTTTAATAAGATAAAGCTGACCGCTACCGGTCAACTTGATGGACGGCAGGTACCGGGATCGAGTTCTAGGTCCGTCAGTTTTCTTTTTAGTAACCTACTAAAAATAACTGCCTGTTCAACTAAGGCTGCAATGGTTTAACCACGTGAAACTCTGAGACCTCCATTGGCCCTCAGAGTATGCAGATCCAAAAGAAGCTAATCTAGATAGTGCCGACTCCAAGTTGATATAAACCCAAGTGACTGGCCCCTTGACAGTTAGAATCCCAATATAGATTCACCCCTGTGAAAAAACACTTTCTATGTGCTCAGTTCCACCACAGAATGCAAAGTTAGAATATGAGATTTGGACACATTCACCCACTTTGACTTTCCCTTAGAAATGCAGCCACCCTGGCAGACAAAAACTCTGACCGACTACACCCTTGTGTAGCCTGGACTCCCTTGAGTCCGCAGCAAAAAGAATCACTGAAAATGGTCAAGTAAATTGATAGTTATGGCTGCCCAAAGTTAGCCATTTATACAAGGTGCTCTCTTAGAGAGAGGGTCCTATCTGCCAAATTTTTCTAAGTCCTATCTCCCTCTAAAACTCTATCTACTGAAGTACGGAACCAATTAAAACACTGTGTTGTACAGAAAAGTACAGGTGCCGGTGTACTTTATGTACGGCCATAGTACGACATGGCCAAAATGTTGACACGTGTCATATCCGGATTCGTTTTCCGTAATCCCCGGGGTTGCCGCAATCCAATGTAGTTTTGCCACGTGTCACTCAATGTGGCGGTGATCGCAAACCGCCAAAATCGTACTCCGCCATCTCGGCATCCTTCGCGGCCGTCCGATCAAATTTGGATTTCAATCGTGGCCGTCATAAATACTTGCGCGGTATTATTTCCGGCGTCAAACAAATTGCGCGGTATTTATTTCGTATCCGTACCGTACGTCGTACTTTACACAACTATTTCTATGTAGTATGCATATTGTTCGCGATAAATGAATTAGTCTTATTGTAACTATTTAAATAAATATCATACCACATATACTCTATCATATAACTTAGACTATTTGGATAAGGTTATCGGCTACTGCGGGTTTGACATATGGCAGGTATCAGGATCAAATCCTTGCTCTGTCAAACTCCCTTTTAGAGAAAAAACCTTATAAAACAACTGCCTGTCTCTCTCTAGACAGCACAGGCAGCCGTGGCTAACTCCTCCTCCAATCTTCAGTGACTGGGACAAGTATGGAGACTTGAGTGAGGAGTTAGAGGCAGGCTGCCAATTTCTATTATTTTGCTTTTTATTTTGCAATCTCTAGACCTAGAAAATACTTGAATTCCAACACTCCTTTTATTTTCAAGTCTATTTTCCTTTCAACTTCCATAAACAAGTAAACAAACACCCCCTCTCCTTTTTCCTTTTCTTTTTCCTTTTTCCTTTTCCTTTCATAAAACTTAAGTATTTAACACAGTGCATTAAATGAACTGAAATAATAATTGCATCACACATTTTATTTAACATCCCACTTTTCATAAATCCGAGCAAAGATTTTATCCACTTCATCACTTTTTTATCCACACACAAACCGATTTCCCTCTTGCGATCCAAACAGCCAGCCCCATCTCCAATCTGCAACATACACCTAGATGCTAACCCTTTTATAAGCACATCTTCACAAGTGACATCACACCAAGTAGTGATGTCAAATCCATCCACCCCCAAATATTCCCAAAAAACACTAGTCCCCACTAAGTTCCTCATAAGATCTACATCTTTCGTACTCATATTTTTATCCATGATAATTACCCCATTTTCTGAACTTCCCTCACTCTCTCCCATGGAATTCTTTCCACTATCACTTTAGAATTTAATTCCCAATAAATATTTCTTCTCCCCTAAACCTTTAATCAAATATTTATCTTCTCCCCTTTCCTCGGAATCCGTTGAGGTCTCCCTTTCCGACCAGTTTTCTAATTCCAAAATACCTATAAAATTATCCTCATTAATTTTATCTTTCCCGTTTTCGCTTATGGATCTTAAATCTGACTTTCTCATTTCTTTGTCATACACTTTACACTCCTCGTCATCCTCAAGTACCTCCTCTCTCTTTACTTCCTTTATACCTCCAAAAGCACACTGTTGCCTTCGTGGAATTTCTGTGTGCTTTTCTCTCTTCCCCATACTACTAATCCGGAGAAGCTTTAAAATATCTTCATCCTCTTTCTCCTCTTCCCCTTCTTCCTCCTCATCCACATTCCAACTTCTAAGTTTTTCGAAACAAGGGCATTCCTCCATATAATGACCCGGTTCCCTACAAAAGAAGCAAACCCTCTTTTTCAAAGCTCCCCTTTCTTTTCCTCTCCCTCTCTTTCCACCAAAGTTCCGATAAGGTTTACCTTTGTCTTTCTTTCTCTCATCACGCTTCCGCTCGTCACCACCGTTCCTCTCATCACGCTTCCGCTCATCACCACCGTTCCTCTCATCACGCTTCCGCCAATCACCACCAGCTGAAAATGCATTGACCCTGTCCCTTCCCTTCGAAGCTCCAAAGTGCTTTCCCTCACAAAAATTATCCCCATGGTAAAGCTCCAAGTCCATGAGGAGCCATCCATTGCCTGCATACGACAAATGATGTTTTCGTACTCATCTGGGAGTTTCATAAGTAGTGTATTAATCTTACTCTCCTCAGATTCTACATATCCCGCACTAGTAAGCTCAACATATAACGCAGCAATATCATTGCAAAACTCTATCATGCTACCGCCTTTATAAACGTAGGCCTCTATTTCCTGTTTTACTAATTGTTGCCTCTGAATAGTCTCACTCTTATAAATCTGAATTAGTGCTTCCCATATCTTTGAAGACTTGGTTAGACTTAAAAGAGTGATAGCTATCGACTTAGACACATATCTAAGTATGAGATGTTTTGCTATAGTGTTTTTATATTCCCATATTTTTCTGTCATTTTCTTCAGTTTTAATCCCTACATGTGGTACCATAGCTGAGAGCCTAGCTCCCCTCACCATAGGTGTCCCTTTTTCCTTCTCCCCTATTTTCCCATCCACGGAAAGATTTTTCCCTTCACCTTCCGTTGCATCTGAGCTCCGGTTGATATTCTGGGCAGCCTCAGATGAATCTCAATAGTAAGCTCCTCTTAAGCCAGGTGGCGGACATCTCACTTGTCCCGAAACAATTCCCCATAAGTGCTTCTCGAAAAGCAATCACGCCATTGTAAACTCCCAATAAGTGAAGTCTATTCCATCGAACATAGGCACCCTAGATGGTGGGCCCATAACCTGAAACTCTGAGACTTCCATTGGCCCTCAGAGTATGCAGATCCAAAAGAAGCTAATCTAGATAGTGCCGACTCCAAGTTGATATAAACCCAAGTGACTAACTCTTTGACAGTCACAACCCCAATATAGATTTACCCCTGTGAAATAACACTTTCTTTGTGCTCAGTTCCACCACAGAATGCAAAGTTAGAATATGAGATTTGGACACATTCACCCACTTTGACTTTCCCTTAGAAATGCAGCCACCCTGGCAGACGTAAAACTCTGACCGACTTCACCCTTGTGTAGCCTGGACTCCGTTGAGTTCGCAGCAAAAAGAATCACTGAAAATGGTCAAGTAAATTGATAGTTATGGCTGCCCAAAGTTAGCCATGTATATAAGGTGCTCTCTTAGAGAGAGGGTCCTATCTGCCAAATTTTTCTTAGTCCTATCTCCCTCTAAAACTCTATCTACTGAAGTACGGAACCAATTAAAACACTGTGTTGTACAGAAAAGTACAGGTGCCGGTGTACTTTATGTATGGCCATAGTACGACATGGCCAAAATGTTGACACGTGTCATATCCGGATTCGTTTTCCGTAATCCCCGGAGTTGCCGCAATCCAATGTAGTTTTGCCACGTGTCACTCAATGTGGCGGTGATCGCAAACCGCCAAAATCATACTCCGCGATCTCGGCATCCTTCGCGGCCGTCCGATCAAATTTGGATTTCAATCGTGGCCGTCATAAATACTTGCGCGGTATTATTTCCGGCGTCAAACAAATTGCGCGGTATTTATTTCGTATCCGTACCGTACGTCGTACTTTACACAACTGTTTCTATGTAGTATGCATATTGTTCGCGATAAATGAATTAGTCTTATTGTAACTATTTAAATAAATATCATACCACATATACTCTATCATATAACTTAGACTATTTGGATAAGGTTATCGGCTACTGCGGGTTTGACATATGGCAGGTATCAAGATCAAATCCTTGCTCTGTCAAACTCCCTTTTAGAGAAAAAACCTTATAAAACAACTGCCTGTCTCTCTCTAGACAGCACAGGCAGCCATGGCTAACTCCTCCTCCAGTCTTCAGTGACTACGACAAGTATGGAGACTTGAGTGAGGAGTTGGAGGCAGGCTGTCAATATCTATTATTTTGCTTTTTATTTTGCAATCTCTAGACCTATAAAATACTTGAATTCCAACACCACCCTCTTTATCCTTCAGTGACTACAACAAGTATAGGGGCTAGAGAGAGGAGGTGGAGGCAGGCTGTCCGTCCTTTTCTTTTTCCTTTTATACTAATTTATTTATACCTAGAAAATACACTTAAAATCTATTAATTTCAACAGTTTTATATTCTTTGAAGTAAGTTGGTGTTTTAGAATTTGATTTTAGGAAGTAAACTATAGAGTATCTAGACCAATCATTGGTTATTCTCAACATAAACCTCTTTCCTCCAACCGAAGGTGCTTTTGCAGGTCCCTAGATATCTGTGTAGACCAGATCTAGTACTTTCTCACCTCTATATGTAGCGACTTTGGGAAAGGGAAGTTTGTGAGCCTTACCTTGTGCAAAGTCACTACAATCATCCATCATTTCATTTTCCCCAAACTAAATGCCTTATACTACACCAAGCTTTTCCATTTCCCTCAACCAATCAAAATGCACATGCCCCAATCGCTTGTGCCAAATCATAAACTTTGGAACACCAACATACAAAGCATTCTTCTTTTTATTATTGAAGTTAAGCCTAAACATTCCTTGGCTACCCTTATCTGCCGTGAAGTACACTTCATGCCCATACTTAGCTATAAAGACTCATTTTCTAGTGAAGGTATCAAACTCTTTGTCATCTAACATAAACATAGAGACAAGATTTTTACTCAGTTGAGGAATGTAGAGCACAACATGGAAAATTGAGTATAGAAGTCTTACCCTCCACTAAGTCTTTCAGATCTACGGATCGCACTAGATCTGTTGGAACCACTCTACCATCCCGGTACTTTATCTCTACAGTAGGGATTTTTCTTCGCTTAGTAAAGAGGTGCTTATCATGACACATATGCATGGATGCATCTCAGTCGATAAACAATCCTTCTTGTGGAGCTTCCCAAATTGTTCCGAGAGCACACTTCTGTTTCCGAGGGATATCTGTTGATATTTGAGTATTTTATAGGTCTATTAGGATAGAAAAAGAATAGAGCAAAGGCAGCCTGCCTCTAACTCCCTTCTCCAAGCCCCCACACTTGTCGTACTTACTGATGGCTGGATTGGGAGCTAGAGCCATGGCTGCCTAAGCTCACTAGAGAAGACAGGAGTTGATTTAGGTAGATGTACCAAAAGGTACTTTTCGGATCTAGGAATTGATCCTTGTACCTGCCGTATGTTAAGTCACCCGTAGCCGGTTGCTTTATCCGCTTAGTCTAGGACTACTGCTAAGGTATATTGGGTTTGATATGCATATATACATGTGTAATTCTGTGACCTCCATTGGTACACAGAATGTCCAACTTATGTGAAGCCTATATGATAGTATATGCACTTTTGACTTTGACAATGAATAAGTCCCACCCTGGGACGCAAAAACTCTAATTGACTACACCATTTTTTAGCATGGACTCTTCTGAGTCCGCTGCAAAAAGAATCACTAAATTTGCTCACTGAGCATTAAGTTATGGCTTTTCAAAGACAACATATTTGTACAGATGGCCTGTGGGAGAGAGGACTTTTCCAAATTTTGTCTAAGTCCTGAAAACTCCTAATAGCTACTCTAGACCAATCAACGTGAAGTACCCTAATTATTGTACATACAAAGTACAGCAGCCGCCGTACTTTATGTACGGATATATTCGGCACCATTCCGGTCTGCCACATGGCAAAATAGGCCAATGGCATTTTGTCCCTTTTCTCTTCCGGCATCCTATAGGATGATGCCACGTGTCATTTCCTCCCATTTCGTTGAACTTCTCCTAGATAGTCGTTTCGGCGAACCGGCACTCACGCGTGCCGTTTGTTCTTTTGACGGTGATCAATTTCAGTCGTTTGATCTGACGGCCCGCCGAATAAATGTTGACCGTTGAATTTCACCGGTCAAATTTCCGTGTTGACCGTTGAATTTCGACGGTCAACATTCCGTGTTGACCGCTTAAATATCTTCTTGTTTCGCGAGCTGTTGATCGCGACATTTAATTTCGTCCGTCGAAATCAAATGTATGTTTCATTTATTTCGTGCGGTACTGCATTTCGTGCGGTACCACACGTTCCATGTTTCGTTTCATTCCGTAAGTCGTTAAAAGGAATATGTCGCCATGCCATCTTTAAATAGTTGTCAAACATAGTGTATGTATCGATTTATCAAAACGTAACGGATAAGGCGGACGCTTATTATGTACGGCCCTCGGCCAGAGATTACAAGATAAAATCCTGTCTTGTCAACATAACTTTTGCAGGAGCTTTGTCTTCTGTATGTCTTCCCATATGTCTAAGGCAGCCATGGCTGTCTGTTAATTCTCAGTGACTACGACAAGTATGAGAACTGCAAGACTCAAAAAGGTAGAATACAAAATATCACTTTTCAACACTCCAATAATTTTCTAGTCTATCTTTTCTTTCAGTCCACACTTCTCCCTACAAAATTTTAATTTGGGAGAAGGAACCGGCTTAGTCATCATATATGCTACCATCTCTCCATCCGGTCTATATTCCAAACTAATTATTTTATTCTCAACCTTCTCTCTAACAAAGCTCAAACAAATATCCATATGCTTTGCTCTAAAGTGATGCTTAGGGTTTTGCTGCAATTGCAATCGCAGCTTGATATTCACAAAATACTTTTAGCACCCCGCTCTTCATATATCCCTATTCTTGAAGCAAAGATTTTACCCACATCATTTCTTTCACAGCCGAACACGAGGCCATATACTCAGCCTCCATGGTGGACTGAGCAATCACCTTTTGTTGCTTACTACTCGAACAGCAAGCCCCATTCCTAACATACAACACATACCCAAAAGTACACCTCCTCATCGGAGCATCCCCATAACTAGCATCACTCTAAGTGGTGATGTCAGTATTATCCCCTCCCAAATGCAACCATAGATCTCTTTTTCCTATCAAGTACCGCATGACCCTTTTGGTTGCTTCCCAATCTTTCTTCCTAGGATCATTCAGACTCCTACTTAATACTCCCACAGCAGCAGCTATATCAGGACGAGTACAATTTATAAAGTATATAAAACTACCGACAACCTGTCTGTATGGAATAGTTTGCATGAACTTGCTTTCCTCAGGTCCTAGCTCATTATCTAAGATCAAGATTCCCTCTTATGAGCTCCCCTCGTTTCCCTTTTTTAAGTCCATTGGAGTCGTACAACTGTTTGATTTTTCCATTTGAAACTTTTCAAGCATATTCCCACTTGCTTCTTTTTGAGTTAGTCTAATTGTTTTCTTTTCTCTATCTCTCTCCATTTGAATTCCCAAAATGTACTTTGCCTCTCCCAAATCTTTCATTTCAAATCTACTATTTAGATCCTTTTTCAATCTAATAATTTTCTCCATTGATTTACTCAAAACAAGCAAATCATCAAAATATATAGCAATGAAAATTATACCTTCCTCGTCCTCCTATAAGTAGATAAAATGATCCGAAGTGATTCGAATATATCCTAAACTCGTCAAAAACTCGTCTAGCTTTTTGTTCTATTGGCGTGGAGCTTGCTTTAGTCCATAAAAGGACTTTATCAATTTGCACACCTAACTTTCCTCTCTTTTCTCCACAAATCCTTCCGGTTGTCGCATGAAGATCTTTTCTTCCAATTCTCCGTGTAAGAAAGCGGTTTTGATGTCCATCTGGTGCACTTCGATGTCTTCCGCTGCCGGGAGACTAAGTAGAATACGGACGGAAGGGAATCTAACAACCGGAGCAAAAGTATCCTCATAATGAATCCCCTCCTTCTGTGTGAACCCGTTTGCCACTAATCTGGCCTTGTATCGCTCGATAGTGTTATTTGGATTCAGCTTTAACTTAAATACCCACTTCCATCCTGTCGGCTTTCTATCAAGAGGACAATCCACCAACTCCCATGTGTTTGCTTCCATAATAGAAGCCATCTCATCATTAAAAGCTGTCACCCATCTATCACCTTCCGGACTATTAATTGCTTTCGAGTAAGTCTGGGGTTCGCTCAAATGTGACAGCTTGGTTACCTTGTTGTTCACTTGTCTCTCTCGAAGTCTCTAACTGCTTCTCCTTCCTCCTTCAAACTCCGATGCTGGGATAGAGGGTAATCTTGGGTTTCTCCGATCAACTTCACCTTCTCCCCTATCCGTGGAGTCCATCTCCGGACGTTCATCGTCCATTTCTGGGCTTTCCTCGTTTTCTTCCTCTGTTTGAACCGGATGTTGTGACTCCAAGAGAGAGTAAATCTCGGTCAGTTTTTCCTCTTTCTCTGCAAGGTCAGGCTGAACCGGAGTTCGATTAGAAGAATCTGAATCTAATTTATTTTCGGATTCAATTCTAATTCTCACCGATTTGATGTACTTAAAGGGATCTATGGACTTTCCCTCATCCATAACTACATAGTGTTTTACTAGAAATATGTCTTCTCTTCCGAGATTATAAACTCTATATCCTTTAACATTTTTATCATACCAAAATAAGTATCCCGACTTTCCTCTAGCATCTAACTTCCAATAATATTTTTATGTGTTTAGACTAAACACTTGATTTCCAAACACCTTTAAGTGTGAAATATTAGGTTTTCTTCCGGTCCATCTTTCATAAGGTGTTTGGCTTTTTATAGCCGGGGTAAGGACTCAATTTTTGAGATAGTTACCACAATTCATAGCTTCTGCCCAAAAACTTTTCCTTATCTTTTTATCTGTCAACATACTACGGGCACTATCACTTAAAGTCCGATTTAATCTCTCGGCTACACCGTTTTGTTCTGGATTCTTTGGGACAGTCTTTTGGTGTTGAACCCCTTCCTCTTTCAAATAATCCACAAACTCATTAGAAGTGAATTCCCCCCCATTATCACTCCTCACTCTCTTTATAGGTGTCTCATGGAGCTTTTCACTCCATGCTTTATACTCCTTAAAATAAGCCGAAGCCTCAGATTTGTTTTTCAAGAAATATACTCTAGAGTATCTAGACCAATCATCCGTGATAGTAAGCATAAATCTTTTCCCTCCAACTGATGGCACTTTGGCCGGTCCCCATATGTCAGTATGAACCAAATCTAACACCTTTTCACCCTTATATGTTGCGACTTTTGGAAAAGGCAATCTGTGGGCTTTTCCTTGAGCACACCCACTAGAATCATCCAAAGTCTCATTATCCCCAAAATGTATTCCCTCAACTACACCCATTTTCTTCATTTCTTTCAATCTATCTAGATGAACATGTCCTAATCTTTTATGCCACATCATCAAATCACTTACACCAGCATAGTAAACTCCCGTCTTTCCATTACTCAAATTTAGCCTAAACATTATTCGGCTACCCTTTTGAGCTGTGAAGTACACTTCATTCTCATAGCTAGCAACAAAGACTCATTTCTTAGTACTAGTCTCAAAGCTCTTATCATCTAAGACCGACGTAGAGATAAGATTTTTGTTCAACTCCGAAATAAAAAGAACATCAGAGAAAGTGACTATACATGTCTTTCCATCAACTAAGACTCTTAGATCCACTGATCCCACTAAATTAGTGGTCACTATTCTCCCATCCCCATACTCTATCTCTACAATAGGGATCTTTCTCATTTAGGTAAACAATGGTTTTTCTCTACACATATGCATAGAAGCTCTTGAATCAATGATCAATCCTTCTTCATGGGCTTCTTTCACTCCACGAAAAGCACACTTTTGCCTTCTTGGAATCTCCGGCTCACCTTTCACCTCCAACTCCTCATTGAGGAGAAGTTCTCCATCGTCATCATCGGCATCCTCTTCCACAACTTGTGTCGCAACGAATGCCTTTTTTTTTCCTTCCGGCTGGTTTACGAATCGATTCCTCCTTCAATCTCAACTCCGTCAACTAAGTGCACTCCGCCATGTAATGTCCCGGCTTCTTACAAAAATGGCAAAGCCCGTTGAAGCCTTTGGTCTAGACCCGTCATGGTTTCCTCTTCCTCCTCCACCAAAGTTCCCATAAGGTTTCTTGGAATCCTTACCCCCCAAGTTAGTACCACTAGCCAATGCTTGAACACTCTTTCCTCCCCTACGAATCTCAATTGTGCTTTCCCGAACCAAAATCATCCCCACAACAGAATTCCAGATCCAAAGATGATCTGTCAAATCCTGGACCTTGTTAACAATGTTCTCATAATCATCTGGAAGTTTAATTAGCAAAGTGTTCACCTTCTGTTTCTCAGTCTCCCTTTTCCCTGCACTTTCTAACTCCATGAATAACCCAGCCAAATCATTACATAAATCTAACATCTTTCCCCTTTTGTACACATATGCCTATACCTTTTGATCTGCCAGCTTCTGCTGCTGAATCGTATTGCTCTTGTAAATGTCGACAAGAGCTTCCCACAACTCGTCTGCCCTCTCCACATAAAGATGAGGTGTAGCCACTCCCTGAGTGAGACGCCCGAGAATAAAATGAGTCGCCACGGTATTGTTGAAATCCCAAATTTCAGTATCATTCGCCTTTGTTTTCTGAAGAGGTGCTACTGGAGCCGATCCACTAGCCATCGATGTGATTTTCTCCTTTCTTTTGTTTGGCATGGTGCTTTCTGCAACATCCTCCACCCCCTCTGCCCCAGCAGATCCTCCAGTGAACCGAGATCCTCCAAACCTTGGTGGAACTCCCAATTTAGCGGATAGCCGACGCAAACTGCCACTCACAATGCCCCATAGCCGTTTTTCAAACAATGCACCCCTCATCATGGTTTCCTAATAAATGAACCTTGTTCCATTAAAAATGGGTACTCTAGAGGGTGGGCCCATAACCTGTAATTTTGTGACCTCCATTGGTACACAGAATGTCCAGCTTATATGAAGCCTCTAGGATAGTATATGCACTTTTGACTTTGACAATGAATAAGTCCCACCTTGGGACGCAAAAACTCTGATTGACTACACACCTGTGTAGCCTGGACTCCCCTGAGTCCGCTGCAAAAAGAATTAATGAATTTGCTCACCTGAGCATTAAGTTATGGCTTTTCAAAGACAACATATTTGTATAGATGGCCTTTGGGAGAGAGGACTTTTCCTGAAAACTCCTAATAGCTACTCTAAACCAATCAACGTGCAGTACCCTAATTATTATACATACAAAGTACAATAGCAGCGGTATTTTATGTACGGATATATTCGGCACCATTCGGGGTCTGCCACGTGGCAAAATAGGTCAATGGCATTCTGTCCCTTTTCTCTTCCGGCATCGTATAGGATGATGCCATGTGTCATTTCCTCCCATTTCGCTGAACTTCTCCCAGATAGTCGTTCCGGCATACAGGCACTCACGCGTGCCGTTCGTTCTTTTCAAGGTGATCAATTTCAGCCGTTCGATTTGACGGCGCGCCGAATAAATGTTGACCGTTGAATTTCACCGGTCAAATTTACGTGTTGACCGCTGAATTTTGACGGTCAACATTTCTTGTTGACCGCTTAAATTTTCTTTTTGCTTCGCGAGCCGTCGATGGCGACATTTAATTTCGTCCGTCGAAATCAAATGTTTGTTTCATTTATTTCGTGCGGTACTGCATTTCGTGCGGTACCACACGTTCTATGTTTCGTTTCATTCCGTAAGTCGCTAAAAAAAATATGTCGCCATGCCATCTTTAAATAGTTATCAAACATAATGTATGTATCGATTCCTCAAGATGTAACGGATAAAGCGGACGCCTATTCCGTACGGCTCTTGGCCAGAGGTTTGTGGATAAAATCATGTCTTGTCAACATAACTTTTGCAAGAGCTTTGTCTTCTGTATATCTTCTTGTCTGTCTAAGGCAGCCATGGCTGCCTGTCAATTCTCAATGACTACGACAAGTATGAGAACTGCAAGACTCAAAAAGGTAGAATAAAAAATATCACTTTTCAAGGATTTTCTATTTAACTGGATTACGGTTTTTTAGACATAGAAACAGTTGTAATATTAGTACCGGACGAAACAAATAGTACGGACATTTGTTTCGACAGTCCATTTGATATCAATCCTACGGCCGTGGTTAGCGTTGGCTTTGCGGAAAGGACAATTTGGCAGTTTGCGGACTTCGCCACGCCGGATGACATGTGGCAATATCATATGCGTTTACGGAATCTCCGGAACAGAAGAACAAATCCGAATGTGACAAATGTCGCATAATGGCGACGTAGTACATTGTTCGTACACAAAGTACAGTGGCATCTGTACTTTATTGTACAGTACAGTTTTGTGATTGGTCAGTACCTCAGTACTAGAGGGTTTAGAGAGGGGTTTAAGACTTAGAATATTTTGGGTAGGTAGCCGCCTCTCCCAAAGAGCATCTTGTATAAAAGGCAAACTTTGGCCAGTCATATCTATCAATTCAGTTAACCATTTCCAGTGATTCTTTTTGCTACGGACTCATTGGAGTCCACGCTACACAAAGGTGTATTCGGTCATAATGTTTGCCTGCTAGGGTGGCTGCATTTCTAAGGGAAAGTCAAAGTGGGTGAATGTATCCAAATCACATATTCTAACTTTGCATTCTGTCGTGGAACTGAGCACACAGAAAGTCTTGTTTCACAAGATTGAAGCTTTAATGGGGTTTTGATTGTCAAGGGGTCAATCATTTGGGTTTATATAAACTTGGAGTCGGCACTATCTAGATTAGCTTCTTTTGATCTGCGAATTCTGTGTGGCAATGGAGCCCATAGAATATCAATCTCATTCTCTTCCAGACTCTCGTCAAAAAGAAGCTCCCTATCCTCCTCATAGGACTCGTCCTTGATCTCTCCTCTCACTTTTGTGACCACAAGTGCCTTCTTCTTCCCTCCGGAAGAACCCCCTCCATGGTTATCTTGAAGCCTCAACTTCGACAGCTTGACACAATCCGCTATAAAATGTCCCGGCTTTTTGCAAAAATGACAAAGACCCTTTGGGGGCCTCGGTCGTTCATACTGATCTCTCTCACTTTTGAATGGTTTCTTCTGATCCATTCCCCATCGGTTTCCTCTTGCAGCTAGAGCTTCGATGCTCTTTCCCCCTATCCTAATCTCAATTGTGTTCTCTTGCACAAGTATCATCCGGACCACTGTGTTCCACTTCTCTGAACTGTCATTTATTACCAGTACTCGGTACACTATGTTTTCATACTCGTCGGGTAACTTTGTGATGAGAGTATTAACTTTCATCTTTATTGTACTTGTCCGCCGACACTCTCCATCTTGATATACAAACAAGAGAGATCATTACAATAATCTAACATCTTTCTGTTGAAATTTAAGTATTTTCTAGGTCTAGAGATTGTAAAATAAAAAGGCAAAAAGGGGACATTGACAACTTGCCTCTAACTCTTCACTCGTGTCCCCACACTTGTCGCAGTCACTGAAGACATGAAGAGGAGTTAAATCAATGGCTGCCTAGGCTGTCCAAAGTGGACAAGAAGGCAATTCTTAATAGAGTTATCTAAAAGGAGTGACGGACCCAGGATTTGATCCTGATACCTGCCATCTGTCAAACTAGCCGTTCGCTTTAACCAACAAGTCTAAATACAGTGCTACAGTACAATAGATTTGACAAATATCTATATTTGTACACGTAGTCTAGTTCGTCTAACGGAAATAGATACGTAATGCATAGATATAGTTTTGTATAGTACGGAGTACGATTTAATGTATTGTATGAAATAGATACCGCGCATTTGTTTCGAACGCGAAACAAATATCGCATGTATATTTTCAACGGCTACAATTGTATCCAGTTTGATCGGACGACCACGATATGCACCGCGATCACGGATTATGTACTTTTGGCGTTTTTCAGTCATCGCCATGTCATATGACACGTGGCGCGACAATGTTGGATTGCGGCGACTCCGGAGATTACCGTAACAAATTCGGTTATGACACGTGTCGACATTTTGGCCATGTTGTACAATGGCCGTACAGAAAGTACACCGGCACCTGTACTTTTTTGTACGACACACTAATTTGATTGGTGCCGTACTTCAGTAGATAGAGTTTTAGAGAGGGAATAGGACTTAGAAAATTTTGGGTAAATAGTTGCCTCTCCCAAAGAGCACCTTGTATAAATGGCAAATTTTGGCCAGCTATAACTATCAATTTAATTGACCATTTTCAGTGATTTCTTTTGCTGCAGAACCAAGGGAGTCCAGGCTACACAAGGGTGAAGTCGGTCAGAGTTTTATGTCTGCCAGGGTGGCTGCATTTCTAAAGGAAAGTCAAAGTGGGTGAATGTGTCCAAATCTCATATTCTAACTTTGCATTCTGTGGTGGAATTGAGCACAAAGAAAGTGTTATTTCACAGGGGTAAATCTATATTGGGGTTGTGACTGTCAAAGAGTTAGTCACTTGGGTTTATATCAACTTGGAGTCGGCACTATCTAGATTAGCTTCTTTTGGATCTGCATACTCTGAGGGCCAATGGAGGTCTTAGAGTTTCAGGTTATGGGCCCACCATCTAGGGTGCCTATGTTCGATGGAATAGAATTCACTTATTGGGAGTTTACAATGGCGTGATTGCTTTTCGAGAAGCACTTATGGGGAATTGTTTCGGGACAAGTGAGATGTCCGCCACCCGGCTTAAGAGGAGCTTACTATTGAGATTCATCTGAGGCTGCCCAGAATATCAAGCGGAGCTCAGATGCAACGGAAGGTGAAGGGAAAAATCTTTCCGTGGATGGGGAAATAGGGGAGAAGGAAAAAGGGACACCTATGGTGAGGGGAGCTAGGCTCTCAGCTATGGTACCACATGTAGGGATTAAAACTGAAGAAAATGACAGAAAAATATGGGAATATAAAAACACTATAGCAAAACATCTCATACTTAGATATGTGTCTAAGTCGATAGCTATCACTCTTTTAAGTCTAACCAAGTCTTCAAAGATATGGGAAGCACTAATTCAGATTTATAAGAGTGAGACTATTCAGAGGCAACAATTAGTAAAACAGGAAATAGAGGCCTACGTTTATAAAGGCGGTAGCATGATAGAGTTTTGCAATGATATTGCTGCGTTATATGTTGAGCTTACTAGTGCGGGATATGTAGAATCTGAGGAGAGTAAGATTAATACACTACTTATGAAACTCCCAGATGAGTACGAAAACATCATTTGTCGTATGCAGGCAATGGATGGCTCCTCATGGACTTGGAGCTTTACCATGGGGATAATTCTTGTGAGGGAAAGCACTTTGGAGCTTCGTAGGGGAAGGGACAGGGTCAATGCATTTTCAGCTGGTGGTGATTTGCGGAAGCGTGATGAGAGGAACGGTGGTGACGAGCGGAAGCGTGATGAGAGGAACGGTGGTGACGAGCGGAAGCGTGATGAGAGAAAGAAAGACAAAGGTAAACCTTATCGGAACTTTGGTGGAAAGAGAGGGAGAGGAAAAGAAAGGGGAGCTTTGAAAAAGGGGGTTTGCTTCTTTTGAAGGGAACCGGGTCATTATATGGAGAAATGCCCTTGTTTGGAAAAACTTAGAAGTTGGAATGGGGATGAGGAGGAAGAAGGGGAAGAGGAGAAAGAGGATGAAGATTTTTTAGAGCTTCTCCGGATTAGTAGTATAGGGAAGAGAGAAAAGCACACAGAAATTCCACGAAAGCAACAGTGCGCTTTTGGAGGTATAAGGGAAGTAAAGAGAGAGGAGATACTTGAGGGAGTTCAAAATATTGAGGATAGTTTCATAGATATTTTGGAAACAGAAAACTGGTCGGAAAGTGAGACTTCAACGGATTCCGAGGAAAGGGGAGAATTTATTCTAGATGGGGTTTTAAAGGATAGGGGAGAAGAGAAATATTTGACTAAAGGTGTAGGGGAGAAAAAATATTTATTGGGAATTAAAATAGAAAGTGATAGTGGAAAGAATTACATGGGAGAGAGTGAGGGAAGTTCAGAAAATGGGGTAAATATCATGGATAAAAATATGAGTACTGAAGATGTAGATCTTATAAGAAACTTAGTGGGGACTAGTGTTTTTTAGGAATATTTGGGGGTGGATGGATTGACATCACTACTTGGTGTGATGTCGCTTGTGAAAAAGTGCCTGTAAAATGGTTATCATCCGGCTGACTATTGGAAATGCAAAAGGGAAAGTTGATTCTGGTTGGATGAAAAGGGGAGAAGGTGGATAAAATCTTTAATCAGATTTATGAAAAGTGGCATGCAAAATAAAATGTATGATCAACAAGATGAAATTATTTTTGGTCATCTAATACACTTTCTTAAATATAAAAGTATTCGCTTGAAGCTTCATGAAGGAAAAATGAAAAATGAAAGGAAAATATATATATATATATATATATATATGTGTTTATTGTTTTTGATGGGAGTTGAAAGTAAGTAGACTAGAAAATAAGGGGAGTGTTGAAATTTAAGTATTTTCTCGGTCTAGAGATTGTAAAATAAAAAGGCAAAAAGGGGACACTGACAACCTACCTCTAACTCTTCACTCAAGTCCCCACACTTATCGCAGTCACTGAAGACATGAAGAGGAGTTAAATCAATGGCTGCCTAAGTTGTCCAAAGTGAACAAGAAGGCAATTCTTAATAGAGTTATCTAAAAGAAGTGACGGACCCAGGATTTGATCCTGATACCTGCCATCTGTCAAACTAGCCGTTCGCTTTAACCAACAAGTCTAAATACAGTGCTAGAGTAGAATAGGTTTGACAAATATCTATATTTGTACACGTAGTCTAGTTCGTCTAACGGAAATAGATACGTAATGCATAGATATAGTTTTGTATAGTACGGAGTACGATTTAATGTATTGTATGAAATAGATACCGCGCATTTGTTTCGAACGCGAAACAAATATCGCATGTATATTTTCAACGGCTACAATTGTATCCAGTTTGATCGGACGACCACGATATGCACCGCGATCACGGATTATGTACTTTTGGCGTTTTTCAGTCATCGCCATGTCATATGACACGTGGCGCGACAATGTTGGATTGCGGCGACTCCGGAGATTACCGTAACAAATTCGGTTATGACACGTGTCGACATTTTGGCCATGTTGTACAATGGCCGTACAGAAAGTACACCGGCACCTGTACTTTTTTGTACGACACACTAATTTGATTGGTGCCGTACTTCAGTAGATAGAGTTTTAGAGAGGGAATAGGACTTAGAAAATTTTGGGTAAATAGTTGCCTCTCCCAAAGAGCACCTTGTATAAATGGCAAATTTTGGCCAGCTATAACTATCAATTTAATTGACCATTTTCAGTGATTTCTTTTGCTGCAGAACCAAGGGAGTCCAGGCTACACAAGGGTGAAGTCGGTCAGAGGTTTTGTCTGCCAGGGTGGCTGCATTTCTAAGGGAAAGTCAAAGTGGGTGAATGTGTCCAAATCTCATATTCTAACTTCGCATTCTGTGGTGGAACTGAGCACATAGAAAGTGTTATTTCATAGGGGTGAATCTATATTGGGGTTCTGACTGTAAAGGGGTCAGTCATTTGGGTTTATATCAAGTTTGGAGTCGGCACTATCTAGATTAGCTTCTTTGGATCTGCATACTCTGAGGGCCAATGGAGGTCTTAGAGTGCAACTTCCCCCTTTGTAAGTATAATTCCCTAACTTTTGTTCGGCCAACTAGAGCTTCGAATAGTGCCAGCTCTATAGATTTCCACCAAACTCACCCACAACTCCTCGGCCTTATAAATGTGAAGATGGGGGGTTGTGAAAGCCTGAGTGAGGTGTCTTAGAATGAAGTTTTTGGCAGCCATGTTGAAGTCTTCTCACGTTTGGGTATCGTTCTCCGCGGTCTTAACGGCCGCCGCTTCAATTGCCGTGGTAATAGGAGCAAGAGGCGTCTCTTTCTCTTTCCTATTTTCGAACACACTGCTGTCTCCATCATCTGCCTCCTCTGCCGCAACATGTAGAAAACCTTATTTCACCAAACCTTGGTGGAGTTCCCTGAGGTGAACGTTTCACTTGTCCACTCACAATACCCCAGTATCGTATTTCGCATAAAGCCCCCATCATCATTGTTTCCCAATAGATGAACCCTAATCAATTGAAGGTGGGCACCCTAGAGGGTGGGCCCATAACCTTCAATTTTGTGTCCTCCATTGGATTACAGAATTTAGGAAGCCATTGGATAGTTTTTAACTAACCCATTTTCAGCCACAACCACTTCTTCCAAAGCAGACAAATTGACACTCTGACTGCACCCATGTGCAATCTGGACTCCCCTAAGTCCGTAGCAAAAAAAATCACTGAAAATGGCCGACCAGCCGATTAGTTAAGAAGTGGCAAAGATGCCAAGTTTATAAAAAAATCTCTAAGGGAGAGAGGTCCCTACCTACCAAATTCTCTTAAGTGCTAAACCCCTCTCATGCAATTTGGTGTCACCCATTGGATCACTGAATTCAGTAAGCCTCTAGATAGCTTTTGGCTATCACTCTTTCAATTAGGACCACTGCTACCCAAGCGGGTAAATAGACAATCTGACTGCATCCCTGTGCAGTCTGGACTCCCCTGAGTCCACAGCAAAAAGAAACACTGAAAATGCCCAACCAGGAAATTAAAAAGTCACAAAGAAAAACGACACCTGAGTCCCCTCAGGTCTGACGTGTCCCTACGTCAGTCTAACAGATAAATGGGCGAACCCATCGTCACCAGGATTAACTTTCTCACTATCGGTTTTCGATAGATCTCC
>JBBHKE010002706.1:160187-191241 GCA_037447655.1 Zygnema cylindricum | reverse complement strand
AGGCTATTAAGTGGACGCGTGTTCGCTTTTCATTCGTCCGTACGTTCCTCGGAATTCCTATGACCGAATGTCATCTCTCCACGTGTCTCCAGGTCATGCCACGTCACAAAACGCCAAAGTGACCACTCTGAGATTTCAGCAAAGATGTGCGCCGTTGGATTTTATGTGAAACGCAATCTTAGCCGTAATAAATACTTGCGCGACATTTGTTCCGATGTCGAAATAAAATGCGTGGTATCCGTTTTGAATTAGCGTTGTACGACGTACTTTATAAAACTGAATCTATGTACGCCGTATATAGTTCTAGTTAAATGAACTTTATCTACTCGAAC
This sequence comes from Zygnema cylindricum, assembly GCA_037447655.1. Lineage (NCBI taxonomy): Eukaryota > Viridiplantae > Streptophyta > Zygnematophyceae > Zygnematales > Zygnemataceae > Zygnema > Zygnema cylindricum. The sequence continues at coordinate 190,909 of JBBHKE010002706.1, read as the reverse complement.
TAAATATATATCTATCACATACCATAGCACTTAGCATTGGTCCTAGTCTATTAGGATAAAGCTGACCGCTACCGGTCAACTTGACGAACCGCAGGTACCGGGATGAGATCTCTGGTCCGTCAAGTATATTTTTAGTAACCTACTAAAAATAGCTGTTTGTTGAACTAAGGCAGCCATGGATCAACCTCTCTCTCTTACCTTCAGTGACTACAACAAGTATGGGAGCTAGAGAGCGGAGGTGGAGGCAGGCTGTCCGTCCTTTTTCCTTTTCTTTTTATAAAAACATATTTAAACCTAGAAAATACTTTAGAAATCTATAAATTTCAACACCCCCAACCGAAGGTACTCTTGCTGGTCCCCATATATCTGTGTGAACCGGATCTAGTACCTTATCACCTCTATATGTGGCAGTTTTGGGAAAGTGGAGTCTGTGAGCCTTACCTTGGGCACAGCCACTACAATCATCCATCATTTCATTATCCCCAAACTGAATGCCTTTTGCTACACCCAGCTTCTTAATTTCCCTCAGCATATCAAAATTCACATGCCCCAACCGCTTATGCCACATCATCAAGCTCGGGACACCACCATAGTAAGCACCCTTTTTTTCATTACTCAGATTAAGCTTAAACATTCGTTGGCTACCCTTATCTGCTGTGAAGTAGACTTCATCACCATACTTAGCTGTAAAGACTCCCTTTCTAGTGAAGGTATTAAAATCCTTGTCATCTAATACACAAGTGGACTCAAGATATTTACTTAGATGAGGAATGTAGAGCACATCTGAGAAAGTGAGTATAGAAGTTTTACCCTCCACTAAAACTTTCAAATCTACCGAGCCCACTAGATCTGTGGTAACTACTCTCCCATCCCCATACTGTATTTCTACAATAGGGATCTTTCTTAACTTAGTGAAGAGGTGTTTGTCACGGCACATATGCATGGATGCACCTGAATAAATGATCCATCCTTCCTCTAGAGCTTCCTGAATGGCTCTAAGAGCACACTTTTGTTTCTGAGGAATCTCCTTCTCCTCCAAATTCTTGTCAAAGAGAAGCTCCCCATCCTCCTCCTCAGAAGACTCATCCTCTTTGGTCTCTCCTTTCACTCGTGTGACCACAAGTGCCTTCTTCTTCCCTCTTGAGGAACCCCCTCCACGGTTTTTTTGAAGCCTCAGCTCCGACAGCTTGATGCAATCAGCTATGAAGTGTCCCAGCTTTTTGCAAAAATGGCAAAGACCCTTTGGAGGCCTAGGTTCTCTAGATTGATCCCCTTTGAAGCTGTTATACGGCTTCTTCGGATCCTTCCTCCACCCGTCTATTGCGGCAGCCAAAGCTTGAACGCTCTTTCCTCCTTTGCGGATCTCGATGGTGTTCTCCCGCACGAGTATTATTCGGACCACAGTGTTCCACTTCCAAGAACTATCATCCATTTGTTGCACTCGGTATACTATGTTTTCATAATCCTCAGGCAGCTTCATGATGAGAGTGTTAACTTTCATCTTCATTGTGCCTATCCATCCGGCACTCGCCATCTCCATTTAAAGGCTAGAGAGATCATTACAGTAATCTAACATCTTCCCTTCTTTGTAAGTATAACTCCCCAACCTTTGCTCCACCAGCTAGAGCTCTTGAATGGTACCACCTTTATAGATCTCCACTAAAGTCATCCATAACTCCTCCGCCTTGAAGACGTGAAGATGAGAGGTCGCCAAAGCTTGAGTGAGATGCCTCAGAATGAAATGCTTGGCATTCATGTTGGTGTACTCCCACATTTTAATATCGTTTTCCACGGTCTTCACGACCACCGCTCCGAGTGCCGTGGCAATAGGATTAAGAGGTGTCTCGTTTCCTTTCCTCTTTTAGGACACACTGCTGTCCCCATCGTCTGTCTCCTCCGTTAGAACAGATGCTGCTGCAGAAAACTTCACTCCATCAAACCCTGGTGGGATCCCCTGAGATGGACATTTCACTTGTCCACAGACGATACCCCGGTATCGTTTTTCACACAATGCGTTGTCATCATGGCTTCCCAGTAAATGAACCCAGATCCGTTGAAGATGGGCACCCTAGAGGGTGGGCTCCTAACCTGCAATTCTGTGTCCCCAGTTGGATCACTAAATTCAAGAAGCCTCAAGATAGCTTTTGGCTAGCCCTCTTTCAATTAGGACCACTGCTACCCAAGCGGGTAAATAGACAATCTGACTGCATCCCTGTGCAGTCTGGACTCCCCTGAGTCCACAGCAAAAAGAAACACTGAAAATGCCCAACCAGGAAATTAATTATCAATGGCAAAGATTCCAATATTTATACAAGCTTGTTGGGAGAGAGGCGGCTACCTCCTCAATCCTCTAAGTCCTAAACCCCTCTCACAACTCCTATCTACTGATGTATGAACCAATAAAAAAAGTGTATAGTACAAAAAGGTACTACGGCCGATGTACTTTTTGTATTGCTGGTGTACGACAAGGCCATCGAGGAGACGTTTGTCTCCTTCGGACTTGTTCTCATGCTCCCTGGGATTCCCGCTTCCGAATGATATCTTGCCATGTGTCCGCAGGTTATGTTACGTCCGAAAACCGCCAAAGCGGCTATTCCGGGATCCCGGCGATGATGCCAACCGTCGGATCCAAACCGGCTTTTAATGCTCGCCGTCCAAAATAACAAATGTCCTTTACATGTGTTTCGTGCGCACTACACTCAACTAGTTTCCATGTCCTTGATTTATTATTCCGTTGAACGAATTAATGATCTAGCTAATGTTTAAATAGCTATCAAACCCTATGTATCCTAATGGACTACTACGACAGACCGGTAAGAGCTGACGGCTACGCCTCGCAATGCAGGTTGGAGGTTCGAGTCCCGCCGGACTCAACCTTTTTGTTGAGAGTGACTTAGGTCACTCTTTAGTCCTGCCTATGGAGCTGAGGCAGCCATGACTCCACCGCCCTCTCTCTCTTTCAGTGACTGCAAGAAGTATGGGGGCTAGAGAGAGAAGGTGGAGGCAGGCTGCCTAAGCTTTTTTTTTTAGTTATTTTACCGAATTAAGACCTAGAAAATACCTTCCCTAAATCTAGTGATTTCAACATCCCACAACCGTTATCTACTGACGTACGAACCAATAACACGCTTGGAGAGTACAAAAAGGTACTACGACCGATGTACTTTTTGTACCGCCTATGTACGGCAAGGCCACTGAGTGGACGCCCTTTCACTTTCAACTCGTCTTTATGTTCTCCGGAATTCTCGCGACCAAATGTTTTCTCTCCACGTGTCGCGAAGTCACGCCACGTCCGAAAACCGCCAATTTTTGGATTTTTGTACGGATATGTGCCGTCGGATCATAAACCGACATTTAATATTTGCCGTCGAAAGAAATGTCCGATTCATTTGTTTCGTGCGAGATAATGTTCGTACTATATATTACTTAGTTCTATGTTCTTTCATTTCTCATTGCCTTAATTGAATTCATGATCAAAACACAATTTACATAAATATCACACCCCATGTATGTTAACGAACTCTTACGACAAACCGGTTAGAGCTGACGGCTACGCCTCGCTCTGCCGGTCGGAGGTTCGAGTCTTGCCAGACTTAACATTTTCTTGAGAGTGACATAAGTCACTCTTTAGTCCTGCCTGTTGAACTAAGATAGCCATGGCTCAACCACCTTTTCTATCTTTAAATGACTACAACAAGTATGGTGGATGGAGAGAGGAGGTGGAGGCAGGCTGTCCACCCTTTCTTTTTTCCTGTTTTACTGATCTATTTAGACCTAGAAAACATCCTATAAATCTAGTAATTATAACACTTTTCATTTAGCTGCTCTTTCCTCTTCCTATTGTTTTTTCTTATTTTCCATATTCCTCCAAATTTATGACCTTTCCCGCTCTCATAATCCTTTTTCCGTAGCCTCATTTCTTTAACAATTTCTACCGTTTTTTCGTTGAGTTCAGTAATTTTTATATCAAGAGTATTTTCCATTTCTGAAGTTAATTCCCCATTTTGTGTGAATTCACTATTTTCTATATCATCATCTTCTCTTATCCATTCTCTAAGTTATGTTTGCAATTCAGTGTTCTCTATATCTAAAGAATATTCTTCGGCCAATTTTACTTCTCTAACTCCCCTTTCTTCAAGAATCTCCTCTTGTTTTAAGTCATTCTCATACACCAATCTATCACAAAAAAGGGTCACAAAAACCAAGTCTTTTTCACTCTCTTCTGCCTCTACTCTATCTTCGATGACAATTATATTTCCAGTCTCTTCCACTTCCATGTGCCTTTCACTTCAACCAACTTCTCTTATTTTAATTACCTCTTGATTTAGTTAGTTTGTGTCACTCACCAATCTGTCATAGGAAATATTAACAGCAACCGGATCCTTTTCTGTCACCTCTTTCACATCATTCCTAACAACATAGAAGGTCGGTAAGTAAATAAATTCGTCAACACACCATGTATGCCTTTTGTCATTGGTCGAGTCTTGTCTCTCACTCACTAAAGCATTTGATTCCCTTATTGTTGAGGGTCGAACTAGGTTGTTGTCCCATTCATCTCTGAAGTTCCCTATAACACATGCATTTTTATACGACGGACATACCCTGAAGGTATGTCCTAAATCATTACAGTAAAAACAATTCTTAAGTTGATCACCGAACTCACTATTACTTTTAATTTTCTGAAACTGAGACTTGTATTCCTTTAGATTCCTCTAATTTGATAAGAACTTTCTATTAGCCTCTTCATCTAGAACAACTCCTCTAGCTAAAATTAAGCTCCAATCCTTTTTATCAATTAAAGTCAATCGATCTAACGCACTTTAATATTCTTCAGGTAGTCTTCTCATTAACAAGAGAGCTTGTTGAGCATCTGTAAAGTTTCCTTCTGCCAAATCATTTTCTGCGAATAATACTTGTAATATTCAACTATTTTGGTAACACTACTAAGCCAATGATATAAATACGTTTCTGCATACGTACATTTTAAGCACTTCCATAATTCAGTTGCCATTTTAAAGCTTATGTATGTCGTTACCAAATTCTTTGTCATAGAGTTCTTGATAACCCTTAGACACTCATGATTTTTCTTTTTCCATCCATTTGATGTTTCGGCCAGGGTACCATCCACCACATCCATTAGCTCCATCATCTCTAAGTAGCTCTTCAGCACACTCTTCTAGTAGTGATATTCAGATCTATCAAATATGGGTAGCCATCGATGTGGGCCCATAACCCGTTGTCCATAGCCTATTTCAGCCATGGATTACTCTCAGAAGCACCACAGACTACCCCCAAAACCAGTTGTGTTTTAGATAGCACATATTACTCCACAATAAACAAAATCACTTCAAACTGCACCAATGTTTAGTATACCATACACACTATAAACTCCCAAAGTTACAGCTAAATCCGCTGAGGAATCTAGAAGATATAAGCTCCAGATTTTCCCAAAAGCAGTTGACAACTTCTCAATCTAACCAGGTAGACTTCTCACAAAATTCTACAGAAACACCAGATCACACTAAAAATTCACACACATATAGTTTATAGATCATTAAATACATCCACAAAGTTTCACATCAAAACATCAATCAGAGTGATCACACTAACAGGTCAAAGTTGCATAAAAACATTTTGTCATGTCTTTGATAAACTTAGATGTGATACTCAAAATAATCTAAGTCCTACAAGTTAAACTCAAAGAGTTCACTACTGAATGTACGGAGGCACACCAGCCGTATGGTATTTACCATCTAACTATTGTGATTATACCTGAATAATTCGAGGTATGTCAAAATGAACAAGTCTACACTAATAAACTAATTAGCAAAAAGACAAACCTTTGTTGTACAGAATATTTACACCGACACTTCCACAAAATTTGCATACTAGGCGTCAACTTGCTTAGTTACTTTAGATGTTATTATGAATCTTCGTCCGCCGACTTGATTCATACCAATCGCAGTTGCGTTGTCCCATACCTGATCATATTCATATTATCATCAGTTGCGTCAGTTGCGTTGTTCGTACTGATCATATTCAAAATAACCGCAGCTGCGTTGTCTTGTATGCATTGCAGTTGCGCCGTACCGGCGGCGTATATTTCAACTTTTCGTTCATTTCACATCGGATCGCTTCGCGATCCGCCGTCCATTTCTCAATGCTTATTCACGCCACTCACTGAGTCTCTTACGTCACTTTAGTTTTATTCGTATGTTTGCTCCCCTAATCCGTGAATCCATTCGAACTTCCACATTAAATCACATTACGCACGAATTGTCGCAAGCGCACGAAATGTCGCGTACGCATGAGACAAACTTTTCAAAACAATAGACGGAAAGTGAGTGAGGGAGGGGATTAATAAAAGAAAGTTGATTTCTCTCTCTCACCAAAGCTCTCCATTATGGCTAGGATGGAGAGCTAAAGAGGAAAACTTCCTTCCACTTTTCTCCCTCCATTTTTTCACTATTCTTTCGTTCGATCTCTCCCCCTCGCCCCCCCCCCTTTTCCCCTATTGGTAACGAGCAAGTTGCGTCTCTCAATAAACTCAATACAATCCACTCACACAGTTTCACATTCACAAAGACACAAAAAGACCGTCCAAGTATCAACATATTAAGTTGAAATCTCCCCCCCCCACTCAACGTTACAAAGTTATTATTCAAATCGGAAATTTAAAACTGACATTGCCACTTCACAACCATTAGTTACAAATAAATAGTTTTGTTTATCGAGGGGCTTTTTGTCGATATTCAATATGTATCTAATTTGGGATTCTCGATAATGAATATATCGTCTCGATCTATCGAGAATCTTAATATCGCGATATCTTGTTGATACATCGTCATTGGTATGCCAATAAATTATCACCGAGAATCTTCGAAGCGACGTTGGACTTCACAAAAAAACTCAATAGCGACCCCCCTCCCCCCTCCCCCCCCTTGGCTTGCCCCCAACCGCGGGGAGAGGATCTTCCGTTCTATTTACCGTATAATATTTTCGTACCAAATTTGTGTACGGAAATCCACCTTCCACCAAATACATCGCGATAATTTTTGTTGATCACGGAGGGATATATCGAGCCCATGTGACTGTTCGATATTTGATAAATCAAATATTAAATTTATCGTGATAAGTTTTTACCTAATACAAAATAATACAAATAAGCATGCGATTTGACGCATTACTTATGGAATACTCTTGTGCCCATTCTATGCGATGCTAATGATAAGTAGTCTTTATTGCAAAAATTGTGATGGATACTAATCGCTCCATTAAAGCACAAGCGTTTAGACCTACTAAGGACAATTCTAAATTTATGTAATGCTTTCGTTTCCTACGTTCGTGCGAAAAGTCTACAAATTTTGTGACCTTTGTCGCACTTTATGTTCTACGTCTACCTTCGAAGTTCCAAATGCCGATTCGGCACACCATTATATGTAGGCATACGACTTCTGTACACCAATTGTGTTTACTAGAATTTCATAGTAATTTTATATACTACACCGCCAATCGCTATTAGCGTAATGTATACTAATTCTGTCCCGCTTTTTTTTTCTCAAATTCTCAAATACCATAACTTATTCTGTTTTTTTCTTTACCCCATTTGGGCTTTTTTTCCAAGTACTGTACAAGATGAAAATACGTTGTCTTTTATATAGTGTGGTGTATGATCAAGTTCAGACCGTACAAAATCGTACCTTTTTAAGTGAAAATGTATAATTAATGAGTTTTAGTAACCGCGGACGCATGAGAATATGCGCTATTAAAAGGGGATGAAATCGGGTTGTCAAAATCAAGCTCGCACATATTCGTCCAACAACCACGTTTTGACTGTGTTAACGTATGATTTATGTAAGATTTGTCAGATTTTGTACAAGTACCTATACTACACCGCGAATCGTAATTAGAGTAATAAAAAAATTAGCGTAAAAAAACTTAAAAAATAAATTAGAGCAATGAACGCTAATTTGTGTGATATAGCTGTTTCAACTATGAAGTTTACTCTAATTTATTTAAGTACTCTAATTTGGCACGCTAATATCCTTTACTGTAAATAAGGTATTTGTACAGAATTTGGCAAAACGTACAGTTTATCGTCACTATGACGTTTGCACTACGCGGTTTGTTAAAACGCAGTTACATGATAACGACCTGTATTAAATCATTATTTGTACTTTTTTGCTTAATAAAGTACAATTTTACACGGTCTTAGGTCGTCCGTACTCCACACTATTTAAAACGAACCTCTATTAGAATTAAAAACGCTAATTAAACTTTAACTTAAATTGAATAATGAAAAAAATATAATTATTTACTCTATTTCATGTGATAGGGTTGAAATTTTGAGCGACCGAATTAGAGTAATTTACTCTAATTACGATTCGCGGTGTAGTGTAAGCATGTTTCAACCGACATATTTTTTTTTCAAAGACCCAAATTAGCATTAATGTATGTTTTTTTTGAAAATTTTCAAATTCCTAATTTAGGGTAAATCACTGTAATTATTCCTATACGCTAAAGAAACCTGTACGCTAATAGCGATTGGCGGTGTACATTACACCTTTAATCGTTATTAGACTTAGGGTGGCGTTCCATCAAGAAATTCTGTAAACGTACGGTCAACATTACAGAGTGCTACATTTTGATCAGTGTACTATCGGGCAGAGTCTGTAATCCACGTGTACAAATAAGAGTGGTACTACGTAACATAAGATCGTATTTGAAAATTGTCAAATATTTTTTACACCAACCAAATTCAACTCGAAGTCGTCCTTTGCTTACCATGTACGTGTGGACCAGGGTATCGTACCACACAAATTTTGTAATCTTTGCAAATGCTTGTCAGACGCCAATTCATTATTTTTAGGGATTCTGCTTTTTCGCGTGACGAATGAGCGTTTCCACAAATAGTGTGAAGAATGGCCGGTAACAAAAAAAATGCAACGAAAGTTCGTTACGAGATCACTTTCGTGATTTACGTTGAATTTCTGAATGCATATATCATGTGCGAAATATTTCGATTTCGGTTGGTTGTCGTCTTGACACGTACATTCATTATCCAACGTGTCGTGGCTCAATTTTTTCTGTAAATGGTGATGTACCTCCTCGAGGTACATCACCATTTACAGACAATTTGGAAGCGAATGCTTCGCGAAAATATATCCAACTGTCATTCTTTTCTCCCAAACCTTTGGAGAATATTGGCAAGATTCTCTGTAACGTTGTTCGCGTATAAAAACAAATTAGTAGGTACAGCGTAGTACGGAGAGGCCCTGATTTCTGTAAAGAACCTCACTTTTCGTTTGATGGAACGCCACCCTTATGTACTCTATATCGGGGCCCAAATTTTTTGACATTGATACCTTTTGGACCATAATCTGCCATGTCTCCGACACTAAATTAGCATCAATGACACTAATTAATTTTTGACACTAATAACTTCTTTAGTCTAATAACGATTCACGGTGTACTACGTACTTTGTGAAGCTTTAAACTTCCCGCGCGGGAACTCTATGAGTATGCACTATGTGACTATGAGTCACGTGAAGCATAGTTAAAAAGTAGGCATTTCTATTGTAGATCTATTGTCGGCGCCTTCATCGTAAGTTGTGTTATGGGCTTTTCATGTGATCGTCTTAATTCGCTACTTTGTTCAGCGACCGTCCGATCGTCCAAATATGACGATAGTCCTATCGTAAGTTGTGTTATAGGCTTTTCATGTGATCTTTTTAGATCGCTACTTTGATCAGCGACCGTCCGATCGTCCGAATCTGACGATTTAAATAAAAAGTCGCTCAAAACTCACAGAAAAAGATTTTTTTGTCCGTTTTTTTTTTCAAATTTAGACATGACGTTTAATTCTCTATCGATCCATGTGCAACTCAACCCTGTTACTATTTTATTTCATTTTGCGGCCAATACAATATGGGTCTTAAGGGTATATTGTATTTTTTGAGTACAATAGGCATATTGTATGGGTGTACTTTCACCTACTTTTGAACTATGATCATAGTTCAAAAGTAGGTTTTTTTATGGTAGGCCTTTGGTAGGCGCACAAAACTTTGCACAAAACTCGCGCAACATAGGCATACTGTATGTGTGTGCGTCGTGCACACTCCTGTACGAACGTCCGAATCTGACGTAAGATCAAAGTTCAGCGCACGCCGTCGGACGATTTTTTTTTAGCGAACTGACACGGCGTAGGATGACATTCCGTGGGAAAAAAAACCGGAAAAAAAAAAACGTGGACGGGCAACCAAACAAAATTTCGAAATAATTGCGATGGAGTTAAAATGAGCGCGGTGGAGAGCGGTGAGAGTGCGACGAGAGAGAGTACGGACAGTTCATAGCTTTTTCGGAAAGTTGTTTTGCAGCCACCAACGGGGTTGGTCCGTAGGTTTTGGTAATTTTTTTGGCAGTGTGGTATTTTTTTTTTTTTTATCGTCCCATACTGCCCGGTTGGCCAATTTGAGGCTTTATTTAGTGTGGCCCTCAAAATTGCAGACGCTAATATGACAGGTCGTCCTTTCGTAAGTTGTGTTATGGGCTTTCATGTGATCTTTTTAAATCGCCTACTTTGATCAGCGACCGTCCGATCGTCCGAATCTGACGGTTTAAATAAAAAGTCTCTCAAAACTCACAGAAATATTTTTTTTTGTCCGATTTTTTTTCAAAATTTAGACATGTCGTTTAATTCTCTATCGAACGATGTGCAACTCAACCTTGTTCCTATTTTATTTCATTTTGGAGCCAATACAATATGGGTCTTAAGGGCATATTGTATGTTTTGTGTACAATAGGCATATTGTATGGGCGTACGGTCACCTACTTTTGAACTATAGTATGATGTGAAGTATGTGCTATGAACGAGGTACCAGATTCACAGAGCCCGGAAAACGCAAGATTCAGGTAAGTACACCGCGCATCGTTATTAGTGTCAACGACACTAATTTGGGTTCTTGAAATTTTGATTTTTTTCCTCAAATAAGATACATGATTCTAATTTTTCCTTGACGTTAATTAAGGTACCGTACAAAATAGCGTAAAGGACGAATTACAATAATATCTAAATAGTGTGGTGTACGGTCGATGTCAGACCGTACATAAATGTACCTTTTCAAGTGAAAATTTTACAAAAAATGAGTTAAATCAGACGCGCACGCATAGGATCGTGCGCTAAAAAAACGGGATTGTTATGGCACGTAAATTAGTCTTACATGTACGGATATTTAAATTTCACGACGGCGTACGATTTCTAATATTTTGTCCGGATACATATATTAATGTATATAATCGTACAGCGAATATTCCATTTTTGCTGTTCCCAAATTAGCATAAACGCCGAAATTAGAATACACCTTTTAAAAAAAAAAAAAAAATCTTAATTAGCGTCAATGACGGTATATTTACTTCCACACTATTTAAACTTTGACACTAATAACGATGCGCGGTGTACTGTACAGTACACCGCCAATCGCTATTAGAGTCAAGGATTAAATAGCGTCAAAAAATAATTAGCGTTATTGATTCTTATGTAGTGCCTGAGACGTGGCAGATTATGGTCCACATCCTTAAATAGCGTTATTAATTCTATTTCAGGTTTTGGGGTCAAAATTTAGGGGCACCGTATTAGCGTTATATACTCTAATAGCGATTGGCGGTGTACTGTACACCCCCAATCGTTATTAGCGAGTAAGTTTTTTTAGCGTATAAAAATAATTACCGTGGTGTACGCTATTTAAGAATTTGAAAATTTTGGAAAAAAGCATTCATTCTAATTGTTTGGTTATGGTAATATGGATCTTTGAAAAAAAAAATGTCGGTCGCAAACATGCTTACACTAATATAGGTCTTCGTACAAAATCTGACAAATCGTTCACAAATCGTACATTCACACGGTCGAAACGCGGCTGTCGGACGAATATGTGCGAGCGGGATTTTTTACGACCTGGTTTTTTTTCCTTTTTAGAACGCACATTCTCATGCGTCCGTGGTTACTAAAACTAATTTATTGTACTTTTTAACTTAAAAAGTACATGTATGTACGGTCTGACAATGACCGTACACCACTCTATTTAAGAGACAACGTACTGAAAATAACCCTAAATAGAATAAAGAAAAAAATAGAATGAACTACACTAATGGAGAATAAAAAAAAAAAAAAGCGGGACGGAATTAGCGTACACAACGCTAATAACGATTGGCGGTGTACTATACTGTAGTCTGCTTGCTGCACTCTTCTTCACTGTAATTCCTCGAGCAACGCCTCCGCTGGTCCACTTTCTCCCGCTGCCGCCAAGGCAGCCCCTGCAGAATGCAGCAGACGCAGGCATCATCGCAGCCGTACGATTCCGCGGCAGCTTCTGTAACGGAACTAGAAAATGCACGGAATGTGTTAGCAGAGATGGAAGGTCCTCTTGCAGCTGCCGTTAACGAACTTTTGAAGTCTGTTGGTTCCCTTCCAGCATGTGAAGATTATCACTTCTATTCCAACTTTCCCGAGTTTAAAGAAAAAACTGAGCGAATTCGACAGAGAAGTAGTTCTCTTCTTAGTCTTTTTAGCAAGCACCCATGGCCCTCGGAACCAGAACTGGAAGAAGCCCGGGAATGGTTTGTGAATACACAAGACGACAGAATGGAACTTGTGGATATAGCCATGGATTTGCATACAAAGCTAAAGAAGAAAGGACGTAATAATGATCGCGAGATTCTTGCTACTGAGTTTAAGAGCCATAGAGAAGTTCCAAAGAATCGATGGCAATCTAAATCTAGAAAGGAGAAAGGAGGTTCTTCTGTTCCTTTTCACGTGGCTTCTCTCGCACGTCCTCAAGACGTTTTTAATTTTGCAATTGACAATTCAAATAAGCCTTTCAAACATCCTGAATTCTTGCCTTTCAACCAGACAAATGAGATGCAAAAGATTGATGAGAAGGACGATGATCAAATATCAGCAGAAGTCGTGGCTGAAAAGGAAAAGGAAAAGGAAAAGGAAAAGGAAAAGGAAAGAAATGGAAGTTCCGGCCAGCATGATGCTGAGATAATTTCAAAATCTCAAATTTTGGAAGGTCATGCAAGAAGGTTGGGAGTTTTGGCACCTGTTGGGACTCCTTCTCTTCAACATCCTCTTGAGGTAAGAGAATGTGAATAGATGGAAGATAAATGTGAGGCAATGTCAACGAATGTAAGGTAAATTTGGGAGAATGTGAACAAATGTGAGATAAATATAAGAGAATGTGAATTGATAGAACATAAATGTGAGAGAATGTGAATTGATAGAACATAAATGTGAGAGAATGTGAAGAAATGCAAGAGAACGTGAGAATGTGAATAAGTGTAATTCATTCATATGAAGAAAGAGTATAAGAGGAGGGATTCACGAGAACAGTGTACAATTTGCACCTCTGGAGAGGCTCAAAGATTTAAAACCTTGTACTACATGATAATTATGGATTTTGTTCGCATGTTTTCCTGTATGGCAAAGTTGAGTACCATTGCTATTAGAGTTAATAACTCTAAGTCAGTTACAAGTTTCTTTTACCAAAAAATGTAAGCTAGTGTATTGATACTAATTAAAGGAGTGCCCCGAAATGAGTCAAGTCATCCAACGCTAAAATATCTTTTGTAAAACCAATTTCGCTTTGATATGTATAGTCCACTTACTTTAATAATGAGAAAAGGTTTAGTTTGGATCTAGATAGTACGCATCAGTGATTGAGAAAAGAATGCTCATTCATATTAACCGGTAAGTTTTTAAAGTGTTAGAGAACTTATGTCAAAAATAATCGTGTTAGTCGTAGAAAACTTGTGTCAAAAATAGATGTCAGTTGTGTAATCGTGGTATGGTGGTCGAGAACTTATGCCAAAAATAAATATCAGTAGTGTAATCGTGGCACAGTGGTAGTATGTCAAAAATCAATATCAGTGTTGTAATCGTGGTTGGTATAGAACTTATGTCAAAAATAGGCACCAGTAATGTAATTGTGGTATAGTGGAAGAGAATTATGTCAATATAATCGTGTGACAGTAGAACATTTATGTCAAAAATATATATGTCAGAACTATAATCACGGTACAGGGGTAGAGAGCTTATCTTGTCATGTAAAATTGCCATTCGCTGCGTCAGCCAGACTTTTAGTTCCAGTTTGAGTTGAAAGTTCGTTTTAGCTTTCTGGAACAAGAGCATTGTAATGTTTATTTATTTATTTACGTTTTCACTTTCTCTTGCTGCCACTTCTCTTTCTCTCTCGACGTGCTGTCTTAGGTTAATCGAGAAACAATGACAGTGTAATTTGATCAGATTAAACGAGGGCTGGAGGGAATTCACTCGTAAATACCTAGGGGAGCAATGGTAGGGGCAATGAGGCGTATGACATCTGCTAACTATACTAATGGTATAAAAGTTGATGCCATTTTCTCCCAGACCGAGTGATTCATACAAATCTCCTTCACTATTCGGTTTACGTTTTGTAACCCTTTTTCTCATCTAGGGATTAGTAACAAATTAATGGCTGAACTTATGTAGCAGAAAGGCTTTTTCGAAAAGGCTTTTTCGAATCCATGGCAAAGCTTTTCTTTTTTCATTCTATTTTATTTTTCTTTTCCAGGCCCAGCTTCTCACTTTGCAATTTCCGGACTGGCAACTTGAGATTGAGGAGCCATATAGGTCGCCCCTTCCCCTTGAGAAGACTCCTTTCACTTTGGTTACCTCTCTCCCTGAGCTTCAGACGATGGCAACTAAACTTCAGAAAGTTCGGGAATTTGCGGTAAGGCTTTACACCTGCGTCTGCCGCACTCTAATTATGCATGAAGTCATGACATGTCATTTTATTATTTTTGTTTTTGTATGTGTCTCTCTCTCTGTGTGTGTGTGTGTGTGTGTGTGTGTGTGTGTGTGTGTGTGTGTGTGTGTGTGTGTTTTGATTTTGGCTCTTTTCATTTTTTCTTTTTTTTAGAGAGGTTCGGGAGGTTTCAGGGAGTTGTTCTGAGAGGTGATTGCACTTGTCATCAAAAAAATGGTTGCAATATTTTTGGATCAACTCTCCTTCAATCATTTTTTTTGCTGGACTTTTTTGTCAGAGCTTCTTGGCTTTGCTGTACAAAGGTTGCTTGCTGCTGGACCTTATATTATGAAGATTGTTAATATGTTGGAGGCTTTTGGAATGTTTCTTTTATTTGTTTGTTAATGATGACTATAGTGTCTATCGTGCGTTGTCAGTGGATTTTTATTGTCCAGAACTAGAGCAGTTGCCCCTTAGGAGGTATATTGCTAATCTCTTAGCAATATGGTTCTATGGCTGTTTTCACGAATAGTTTTTTTTCACCAATAGTTATTTTTCACTCTGTTTATTGAACAGAGGTATTAACTGATTCTGCGAAATCTCTGAGCATGGGTATGTTGATTGGTTGTCTGATGACAGGTGGATCTGGAAAATCACAGCTATCGCTCTTTCCAAGGGTTTGTTTGCCTCATGCAAGTATCCACGAGAGATGAGGACTTTATTGTCGACACATTGACTCTACGATCTCATATAGGACCCATACTTGGTCCAATTTTTGCTGACCAAAATGTGCTCAAGGTGAGGAGACCAAATCCAAGAAAGGTTCAAACATATGAGAAATTCATTTTGTGCAGCTTCTTTCCAGTTTTTCTGTGAAGGTTCCCTATTGGAGGAATTTGACTCATAGCTCGTTTCCACGAAAAGAAATCGGCACTTTTGGTTTTTGAGCATTTAACAGCTGAGAGCTTGGTTCTCTCAATTGTAATTGTTATGCAAAACCTTTAATAATTCTTCCGGAAAACAAGTAAAGTGTAGGACGCCCGACAAACCCCATCCGGTAAGTGTGTGTGTCCTCTGTGACCTTATGTCCTTGTTGAATACAAAAAGACATTCTGGATACATGGTATTCCATTTAGATACTCGTACACACTTATAAATGTGATTGCGGAAACGTCAAGATGACCTTTGCAGGTTTGGTAGCAAAAGAGAATGGAGTCACAAAGATCTCATTACCTTCTAGACCATCATTTACACGATAACATAAGTTAAAAAGACAAGGTCATAAATTATTGAAACTAACCCTTACTTACCCAAACAGAGAAAAAGCAGCCAAAATGGAGGATTAAATAGCTCAACCCCCCTTCTGCAGCTTTTTTCTCCCTTTCTCTCTCAGGTAGAAGTCCCAGAGACTGACACAATGCAGCTTGAAATAAATTCCCTCAAACCCAAAAAAAAGGGGAAAGGCAACGGCTTCAACTCCATTTCTTCTGGTGGTTGATTGTGTAACTCCCCTCTCAACTCTCTCTCAGATAGAAGTCTTAGAGACTGAGATCGTTCCCCACCTTTTGGATAATTTGCAGGTCTCAGTCGAACCACATTATTTCCTGCATTGGCCCTTTGCAGGTGCTGCATGGAGCCGACAAAGATATACAGTGGTTACAGCGTGACTTTGGTGTCTATGTCGTGAATCTTTTCGATACTGGGCAGGTACAAGTCTCTCTTTTTCACGTTTGTATTCAAAAAACTCGCTTGATTTATTGATTTGTACAAATCGATGTCTCCACAGTTGTCAAACTGATATAGTCACATGCAAGTGGGTGAGGTTATGAGCAAGTGAATGCTGGTGAATTGTTTCACTTTTTTCAATCATTCAATGCTCCAGTTGCTAAGAATATTTTTTTTGAAGTAGACTTTTTTAATACTTCATTCTTGTTTTTAGTGCAAAATTCCACGTATGTATCCAAGAATTTGAAAAAAATGCTGGAATTTATTTTTACAGCCATAGCATACAGTAATGTTAATTTATTTGACAAGACATCCACTCTAGATTCTAAATGTCAGACATTTTTTACTCAAATTTTGCGTCTGTTTTATGGAGGCATTTAGCTGAAAATGGATATAACAGATATATAAGGTTATATGCATAACATATACATACATATTGTGTGAAAATGCATGGTGAAAAAGAAATAAAAAGGAAATGATTCAGCATTAAACCGAAACACTGATTAAAATTGTAAAGTTCACTGAAAAATACTGGTTACTGAATAAACTAATATGCGATAATTTGTGCAAGTTCAAATATGATAACGTACTTGTATTGATACAGGAGTATATCAATGCCAAATGCGGTTTTTTTCAAAGTACACGCACACATAAAATAGTGTGTATCTTGAAGTAGAAAGCCTTGGAAATTGCAAAAAGTTACAAAAAAATAAAAATCTCAATTAAGTTTCTTTTTCTCTGTGGATTTGAGGCATAACAGGCCTCAAGAGTGCTGGAAATGGGAGCCCACAGCCTTGCATTTCTACTTCATCATTATTGCCAGGTGGAAGCAGATAAAAGGTCAGCCAGGCTCCTCTCTTTCCTCTCTCTCTCTCTCTTTCTCTCTCTCTCTCTCTCTCTCTCTCTCTCTCTCTCTCTCTCTCTCTCTCTCTCTCTCTCTCTCTCTCTCTCTCTCTCTCTCTCTCTCTCTCTTCCCTTCTATTGTTGTTCCAAGGCTGCCACCTGGCCACCCCCTCCCCTCTCATACGCACTCCCCCTCCCCCTCCTCCTCCCTCTCCCTCTCCCTCTCCCTCTCTTGCTCTCTCCCGCTCCCTCCGTCGGTCCCCTTTTTTCTCTCTCTCTCTCTCTCTCTCTCTTTCTCCTTCCCTCCTAGCCTCTCTCTCTCTCTCTCAGAAAGATTCAATTTCAATTTAAATTCTCTTTATTCGATTCACACCAGATCATGTATGCAAAATAAGGGCTTATGTGCAATTTTCTTTTATCTAGTAAGTAGTCTGGTCCTCAGTATTTTGGGTGTTTAAAAATTCCTCACTCAAAATAGTGTGGTTACAACTTATAATGACGAACCTTGGAGGAGAATCTCGCTTTGTTTTCAGTGTTAAGTAGCAAAATTAGTTTACATGTGCTCCAGATGGATGTTTCACTTTTTTAAGAAATGTCAACTTCAATTTTTGTAAGGCCATTTGTACCACAGTTTTCCTGTTTTTGGGAATTCTCGTTTGCTTAGACTTCAGTTAAGCATGCAATATGATTCTGAGCAGGTGCTTCTTCTTGTACACACTCTTTTATGGTGTTTCTATGTGCAGATATCAGTTAGCAGATTGGCGAATTCGTCCTCTGCCTCCTGACATGCTCAAGTGAGTCATTTTAAATAGATTCAATTTTAAAACAAATCAGAATCAAGAAGTGGCTCTTATTTTTTGCATAGTGGTAGGTCACTTTACGGACTGCTAAACCAAGCATTCCCAGGACAATTAAAGAAATTGAGATATTTGGAGGTGTGTTGAGCATCCTCTTGAGAAGTTTTTCTGACATTTGCATTTTTCTATAGACGTGAAACTAAAAAAGTGGTATTCTTCTCGTACGGCTTCAAAATAAGCGATGCGGCTATACATAGTTGTCCCCTTTTTTAGTCCGTTTTTCTGATGTAGGTGAACAAGAATGTGGGAAAACAGGTATGCACGAGAAGATACACACTATTTGCTGTTCATCTATGACCAGCTCAGGGCAGAGCTCCTAAGAGAAGGTTCCAAAAGAGATGTAGGAAATTCGTTAATTTTGGAGGTAAGCAAGTTATGTCCATTGTTGTGCCTAATGTTGTTAGACTTCTGTGAAGGTTCTCGCTGTTTTCATTATTAGTCGACTATGTACTTATCCGTTTTGCTATTGCTTCTAAATGTTTTCAGTTACAGAGTTATTAAAAGGAACTTTTGCAGTTGTTAAACACAGCAACAAGTTCGGGCTTGTCGACTTCTGAAGTTGTGAATCTGTATTCTTGCCTGATTTAATATTTAAAGGCTTTCGGTAGTCAAAGCCGTCCTGTCGTTTCTCATTAGAGAAATATCATGTGGAGATTTTTGCTATGGGCTAGAAAGGTTTTACCACAGTTCCACCACTTAACAGTGGATTTTGCTGACAATTCTGTAATTTTGTTAACCTTCCACTTTAATGCTCATAGTTGAATTCCCACTTAGTCATACTTAGTATGAGTAGTTCATAAAGAATGTGGACCATAATAATGACGGTGATCACTTTACCAGTTAGAAATTTCTTTGTGGCATTTCTTAGGAGGCTTATCAGTCATTTTGTTGTGGACATAGGTACTTAATCGGAGTCGGGATATTTGCATGCGTCTTTACGAGAAGGAGCTTCTATCAGAAACTTCTTACCTAAAATTGTACATGTGAGTATCGAGCAAGTGACACTGAAATTTTCAATTGTACAATGTTTTATACGGTTTTTTTATCGACATTACCATGCCGAAAAGGATGTGAGCATCAATTAGGATAAGTATTATTTGCCGTTTTGACGGGGGCTGGTTTTACCGCCGATCATTCTTATTGTTTTGTTAAAAACTGTTGTTTTGTTTTACAACTTTTTGAGAACGAGTGTTATTGTCTCACATTGCTTTTGTGGATATCAAATGACCTTAATAGCAATAATTTGATTATGCTAATAGCAATCAGCAGTGTCGAAAATAAAAAAAACTCGTATGCATAGTTTTCCTTTTTGCTGCCCCTCTCAATTTTTCTTTGCTTTTTATTATCTCCATTCATCTGCCTCCGTCTCCTACAGTTAAGTTCATTCACCTCGTTTGATATTTTTGGGATATGTATAACAAATGGTAAGGCTGGATCTAGGTTTTAGAAAACCAAACTAACATTGCCCTTTCTATATTAAATGTTGTGAAGTTTGATATTAACAGTAAGTTAACAAGTTCACCAGGATGTTTTTCTTGGCAGGTCACAAAACAAAACTTTGTCTCCTGAGCAACAAGCCGTGCTCTCGGTTAGTTTCACAACATTTGTACTGTAATCATAACAGGAAAAACTGCCGTTTTTTTTCTTGTTTATTTGAAAAATCTTGGAGCCTGAATTTTCTAAGTCAGGAAGTCAGTTTACTCCCGTATCTGAGTTGGAAAGTCTCGAAAAATTCAGATTTTGAAAATCTGGAAATTAGTATTTCTTTGAGTCGGCATAGTGTCTGTGTCGTCAGTATTTGAAGAAGAGGTTTATTTGTTTTTCATTTCAAACTGTTGTTGGGGTTTATAGAAACCTAGCATTATTTTTGTAAGCCAACATATTAAACAACTTCCAACACTAGAATTTGTGTGGCTCACAAGATGTTTTTTTTGTTTTCTAAGCCTCGCAAGGGCACAGTGAAATGTTGTTTCGTTTGCTTTCAAAAATGAGGACAGTTTTTTTCTTCTAGTGGATTCTTGACTTGAGTGAAAAAAGCTTCAATGCAAATGAATCTATAGTGGGGCATCGTATATGTTTTATATATAAAGAAAATAGTAAGAATGGGTTAGTTAATAGAGAAAAGCTTGTGAATTATTAATAATAAATTAATGGGTTCGGTAATAGAAAAAAAGGTTGTGAACTGAATGAACATAATCTGTTGTAGCATGTTTTTTGGGTTTTTATTGTTTTGTTTATTTTTGTCATTATATCGAATCGGATATTCATATGTTTGGAGGATTTCTTAACAGGGATTGTACGCATGGAGAGATGGAGTGGCCCGGGAAGAGGACGAAAGCACCGGATACATTCTGCCCAATCATCTTCTATTGCGTTTAGGTGAGACAAGGGAGAGAGTGGGGAGCCACTTGTCTAAACTGAGAACCATGGTTCTATGCGTACTTCGTTCACGTCTATTTACATTTAACCACATTAGTTTTGATTGTGTGTGTGTTTCTGGTTGACCCACAACCATATAATAGTGTTACTTCCTCTAATCAAGGGAGCTGACAAAGTGCTGTCAGATCACTCAACCCTAAATTAGAATTGGCGACTCTAATTCCTTATTAGTACTTATAACTGTTTTTGCAATGGTAATGAACTGTGTAGTTTTTACAGGAATTTTCCGACTTTATTGTTCTGTGATAGAGGGCTCATACCCAACACTTTTTTACGAAAAAGTAAAAAAAAAAAAACTCATGTTTGTTAGATGTTGGAGGGACTATTCATACTGGTCCGATTGGTTTTGGTTGTGTTCTTGAGAATTGGCAATTATGGGATGGAGTCATCGACTATTTCAGTGTAGTGCAGGGAGGGTGGGGAGGAGAAGGGGGGGGAGGAAAAAGAAGGAGATGGAGGGCAGGGACATGCACAAGGAGAGTGAAAAAATCTGCTGAAGTTTTTTCTTGTTCATTCATTTATTTTATTTTTGTACTAAGTCTGGGAATTTTTCCACCTTTACCTTAACAAGCACCAGGAGTTCAAAAAACCTGAAAACCCTGAAACTTTAACCAAACCGTAAATGCTTGTTTATTCTATTTTTGTGTCTGTTTGTTTCTTTATGTGCTTCTTTCCTTGTTTATTTGTTTCATTGCTTGTTTATTTGTTTCATTACTTGTTTATTTGTTTGTGTCTTTATCTTTTTGTATTGGTTCTTCGCTTGTTTATTTGTTTGTGCCTTTTTTCTTTCTTTGTTTGGTTGTTTACTTGGTTCTTTTTTTGTCTATTTCTTTCTTTAATTGTTCCTTCACTTGTTTACTTATTTGTGTCTATTTCTTTGCTTATTTATTTTTATTTGTTTATTTGTTTGTTGTTTTTTTACCTTTGTAGCCGTGGAGATGCCTGCTGATGTTCGTGCACTCCATTCTATTCTCCGAGGAAGCACCCCAGTGGTCGGAAGAAACGCAGCGGCTGTTTTGGAAGTAGTGAGTGAAGGGAGAGATAAGGCAAAAGACCAGAATTCTCCTTTTGCTTTGAACCCAGTTTCTTTGGGGGAGACAGAAATGACATTGGGAATCCAGAAAGGAGAGGGAAAAATGGAAGGTTTTCATATTGCCATCGTAGAGGGAAGGGAAAGCAAATGTGGGTCTGTTGGAATTATAGATGGGAAAGAGATTAGTGTGAACGCAGAAGAGGTCGGGGAGCTTTCCGATTTAGAGAAAAAACAGGAGAGAGAAACTGTGGGACTTGAGTTAGGTAAGGTTGGGTTGGAGGTGAAGGATCCACTCTCTGAGATGGTAATTAAAGAGGGTAACGATGAAGTAAACCGAGATACTCAAGGTACTTCCTCTCGAAATGTTTTGCCATCTCAAAATGTCAATGTTGTTAAGAAACAGGTTCAAGTTGCGGTTAAAAAGTCGAGCAAATTTGGTGCATTGCTGGGAGGAAGATCTTCTGCGAGAGTAGAAATGAAACCTAAACTTAATCAAAAAAAAATTGAGCCTGTTATGGAAAGTAAGATCAAGGCAGAAACAGAAAAAGGAGAAGAAAGTACAGTGGGGAAGGAAAGAGTGGTATATAAAGCAGAAAAGGTTGTGGAAAAAGAAACGGCTAGAGATGTTGAGAGTGTGGAAAATGAGGTAGAAATGACAGGAGTGGTAGACGACGATGGGGTTAAAATAAGGAAACCTCTTGACAAGGGGAGTGAAGAAAGAGAAGAAATGGAGCTTGAAGTGACTCACAAGGTTTATTCTGTGGTTGAAAATAAGAATGGCGAAGGGGAAGGTGGGGAGGAAAAAAGAAAGAGCAGTGACAAAGTTGTAAAATCCAAATCCACACCTTTTGCTGCTTTGGCACGACCAAAATCAAAAGGAGTCGGAGCTTTCGTTGAGAAAAAAGAGAAGGTGAGCTGAAGATTATGATTTAAAAGTGTACTTTATTGATAATACATTTAATAAATTAAACAAATATCAGGACTGCGATTAACCGTTTTGTAATAAATACGATTAATATGATTATGGTTCATGGCACAAGCTTTACGGTCTTAACATCAATAGAGAGGAATTGTTGTGTCTTTATATCCGATAGTAATATGAAGTAATTTAAAGCAATTTGGGACACAGAAAAGTCTTTGGTAAAGACGGGAGAAATGAATAGGGGAGTCCCTTTTGGTGAGAAAAAAACAAACAAACAAGTGCACTTGCTATTGCCATTGTACTTGATGCTAGTCAAGAGGTAGAGAAAGGCGTAGAGAGGCGGATAGAGGGGGAGAGAGATGGAGAGAGTAAGAGAACAAAATCTTTTTTGATTTTTGGAATATTTTGGATCCAATCCAAATTCATAACTTGAATTGTAACCAACAGTGACACTCTAACCTATTTGGTACTTGATCAAAAGTCTAAATCATATTTAATCTTATTGTAGTAAAAGGAGTTTTTTGCCTTATTTCGGAAGTTATTTCTTTCTGTTTGATTTGTTTTGTTTTTTTTTTGTTTTGAAATGGGGACAGGAGGGAGAAGCTGAAGCCAAAGCTTTGGAAATCGCCCAAAAAATTCGAGGTTCGGTTCACCTTCCATTTTTACAAGCTGAAAAAAAGGACAAAATGGAAAAGGAAGGAGAAAAAGACATTTTCTCAACAGAATCTGAAAACAAAAATGCGAAGGTAGATTTTCATACGCCACAATTTCAAATAACAGAAACATTGGAACTTAGGGAAGAGTTAGTAGGAGAGGGAGAGGATGAAGGAGAGGCAGGGGGGGAAAGAGAGACGGGAGGGAAGGAACTGAAGGATGGTAGTCTATTGGCAGATGTGATTGAGTTCGACGAGGCGATGGAGGAAGATCCTGGGATAGAGAGTATAGAAGGGAGAGAGGGAGAGAAGAGAGAAAAGGGAGTTGAAGGAGAGGCAAGTGACAGTAAGGTATTAACTGACATGGTAGAAATGGAGAAAACAGAGGTCGTAAGTGGAGTTGTTATTGGTCTTCCCCTTTCATTATCTGAGAAAGCACGAAGAGAGAGGAAAAGAAACCGAAGGGAGTTTGAGGCAGGGAGGGAGGAAGGGGGAAGTGAGAGAGGTACACTTAGTGGGAAGAAACCTATAGAGGGAAGTAAATTCGATAAAGAAGATGTTTGTAATGGATCACAACAGGAGAGAGAGAATACAAAAGAAATAGAGGAAAAACTGGTCCCGGAGACTAGTGAATTAGAGGGAGGAGGGGAGAGAGACAAATCAATGACGAGTGAATTAGAGGAAGGAGGGGAGAGAGACGAATCAATTAAGGATGAAAAAAAAGAAGGTAGTGGAGAACCAACAGCATATGATTTTAAAGCCGCTAAGAAATTGTTAAACTTTGGTTTAAACAGAGTTAGAGAGGAAACAGAAGAAATACAAGATGCTCGAGGAACAAGAAAAGGAGGAGACAAAAAGGGTAGAGAGAAGGAGAGGGAGAACAAGGTGGGGAAGGCGGGTACAGGTAGGAAAGGTCAGGAAGGTTGGGTTTTCGATCCTATGTCTCGGGGAGAGAAGGAGAAGGAAGAAGATGGTCTCAAAGGTGGGAAACGAAGTCAAGTATTTCCTCGCTCTGGAAACCGTTCTTTCACATACCGGAAATAGTGTGGTGGGGACCGTTTTGGTTTTTTTGTAACATTCAAAGTTTGAAATGCTATGATAAAAAGCTCTAGGGAGACTTTTGTCTTCTTACGAAGCTTGGGCAAGATGCAAATGTTTAATAATGGAAGACAATGAATGCTTCTTTTTGGTTCTTTTCAAAAGCTTTTAAAAAATTTGTTTAAAATTTATTTTCATGATATATTTCGAATGTGCGAAAACAATTAGGAACGTGTGATGTGACACCACACTATGCGTACTAGATGGAATACCGATATGGGTACGCATACAGTATGGGTAACTACATATAGCGTTTCCGATTGTTTTCGGACATTTTAACCATCCGGAGGGCGCTGATTGAAACGCTAACCCAATTTCATGTCTGTGGAAAACCTCAAATGGCCCGCAGATGGTGGGATCTGAAAGTAAAATAGACAGAGAATAGACAATATATGCAAGAAATAATGAGGTCATGTACTATAGGCGTATGTGTTTTTGTATATGTTTTATTTTATGTTGTTATTTTGTTGCTATGCCCACTTAATGTTTTTCGGGCAGTTGGGGTAATTCTCTTCGTCACACGGTTTTCCAACCCGAATCATGGCATCACTTTTGAAAAGGAGTTAGCTTTCGGTTGTTTGCCACGTAAAGGAAATTGAATGGTTCATATAAAGATACGCCATAGACCACAAAAAATAGTTTACTCTAATAGCCATGGGCGGTTTTCCTATTTTGGAACAACATTTTCAGCTAGTTACATCATGGACAATTTCTTGAGGGCATGCTCGTAAAAACATTATTACATTACCTGTTACACGAAATATTGAATACATAGAACACTGAGAAAAGGGATGATGGGATAACTAAAGAATGTTTTCATTTGCAAAAGCAAAGAAGCTTATATGTCAGTTTCGGAGATCAGTGAGTTACATGTCAAGGGGAGTAAACTGACTCAGTACATAAGTGTGGCTTTAGAATCAAAAATTAACAAGGAAAAATACAGAAAACTTTAGGTTCTGTAAAGGAACCCTCTGAACCTATCCCCCAAACAGAAAAGAAATAAGACACTATTCAGAAAACGCGATGGGAATCCATCTGAACGCATGTGAAAAAAAAAACGAAGGCAAAGTCGAAACAGAAAAACTGAAATGCAAAGACGAGAGTGAAGAACCGCATGCACATGAAGCAACCAAAAGGGAAAGCAAAATGAAAGAAACTTTCAACAAAAGACGTTAGAAGGAACAACAAGCACGAAAACAACAAAAACATAGCCTACCGAAACCAAAACTACCTAACTGGACCTCACTAGAGCTCAAAGGACTGCGAAAAGGAACTCCTTAAATCCCTCAAACCCGGTGGAGCATCCTAAAGGAGTTCCGAAACATGTCAACGATCCTCGACAGCCATAGCAAATCGGAGAAGCAATAGAAGCTTGCATTCGCTGTAAAAAAAAAAGAAAGGCTCGCTTCGGTCTCTTTTTTTCATTGAGCCGCAGATAAACACTGAACGCAGTCCTCACTTTATAAAAAAGAAAGTAAAAGACCAAAGCTGGAGGACTTCCCCGACCTCTCTTCTCGAAAGAACGTGATTTCAAGTCTGCAAATCTTCTATGCATAGGAAATAGACATACGAACAAAAAAAAAAGGGAAAAAACTTCATTTCATCTAAAGAACCAACGACCTTTAAGACGAGCTTCAAAATAACTCGGACTACTTATGTAAAGATCCGAGAACTTGGTCGACACTAAAGCAAGATCTAATGCAAGATGTAAAAAAAAAACAAACACATTCCAAGAGCTCTTACTTTTCATTTTTTTTCCTCTTTTTTTTTCATCTTCGTACTAACCACAGCTTCCAATTATACCACCAGAAAACAACAAAAAACAGAGGTAGTCTGAATCCCACAAAAGATAAATCCCAGAAAATCAAAAAGTTTCGAAATAAAACTATTATGATTTTTTTTTACTGTTTGACAATTTTAAAATTGTAATGGTATGATACCACATCTAAAACCTTTGTTGACCGGAAAACTAAACCAAAATTCTATACCATATCCAATTTACAATGAGAGCTCCTCTTAAAAAAAAGGACAAAGAAAAAATCCTTTTCTCTCTCTCCCACTCGCTGTCGTGAACCCATAAACTTTCAGTTAAACTGAAAAAATGAAAAACTGAAAACTGAAAAATGACTCTGTACATTATTGAATTTCACAAATTCGATACTCCATAGTTATGTTAAAATTGCTTAACGAGGGATAAAAATACTCGCCCTCCGTGTAAAAAAACCATCCAATTTTTCCGAAACTTCTCCAGAATTTTTAGTCCAAACGAAAGCTAATTTTTTACGTTGTTGTTTTCCTTTTTACGTAATTATGGGGACGGATCTTGTAGAGAAGCATTCACAAGATCTGTGATTTTTGGGTAAAGAAGACGGTCGTCCAATTGGCTCTGAGCCCAAAGGAGCATTTTTAGAAGATTGGGGAGCTTTGGTTCTGAGGGGAAAAAAAAACAGAGAGAGAAGAGAGAGGAGAGGGGAGGGGAGGGGAGGGGAGGAGAGGAGAGGAGGGAGAGGAAAGGAGAGGACAGAAAGGATTAATTCAACAATTCAAAAGGAAACACTAAAATACAAACTTAACTAAATATTTGCTCCCTTACATGAATGGACACAAAAGGAGCAAACAAAACGAAAAACAAAGAGAATCTTGAAACCTATCGCGGAATAAAATTTGTACCTCAAGACTTCGTAAAAACCCCAATTTCTAAAAACTCCATTTAGTATCCCTTCATTCCTAAAAAACCCTAAAAAACCTAAAAAAAATATTGTTAACAAACTGCCCTTCATTCATCAAAAAAGACAGTTCAATTCACTCAACCGAAATTTTTTAAGCTCATAAAGCAAAACCCACGAACCTAACCTTCCGACAGTGGAAGTTACAAGCTTCTGATACGCACTATCTCCTCCTCTTTGACTCCCTCCCTCTGTGACTCCCTCCCCCTCTAACTCCTTCCGTCTGTCTCTCCCTCCCTCTCTGACTTCCTCCCTTCCTCCCATGTCTTCCTCCCTCTCTGACTCCCTCCCCCCCCTCTTCCTTCCTCCCTCTCTTCTCTTTCCTCCTTCCTCTCTCGCTCCTCCCTCAAAGTTTAAGTTCAGTAAGGAATAGAAAAATAGAAACTACAGGCCTTCGACTACTAAGAATTGTTGCATTTAACTGCGAGAGGCTGTTTTTCACCAAAACGAAAATTGTCGCTAAACGAACAATACAAAGATTCCCAAAATGACCTAACCTTCTGAAGATGGAAGTAAAAAGGTTCTGATACCACTCACTTACCATCTCCTGACTACATTTAATGAATAGAAAGAAGGGAACTTATAAAACTTGCCTTTATCGTGGCTTTGACTAGTAAGAATTGCTGCGTTTAACTCCGAGGCTGTTTTTTGTCTTTGGGCGGGCTCCAATAGAGCTCCCACGGGACTCGAGCCTCCGTCTTCGAAGGCAAGAAGAGCGACAGTTCTCTCAAGCTCCTCGAGAAACATATGCTGTAGGAAAAAACCTCGGCAAGAAACAATCCGAATGAATATAATTTTTTATCTTAAGACAATGTTTAAGCAATATGAAACAGAGATACAGAGTAATGGAGAAAGGGAATCATGACAGTTCTATATCAGCTCCTCAACAAACATATGCTGCATAAAAAAAAAGCTCCTGTAAAATCATCCAGAGCGAAAATACGTTTTACCTTAAGAAACTAAAGACGCAACATAAAAACAGAAACAGGGAATTGAAAACAGTGATGCATATCTTTTTGGAAAAATGACATACTTAAGCTTGATTATGTAATTTGTTTACATTTTAAAAGCAAACATCAAGCTTTAAGTGACTTCAGGTGTGGACTGTCTCGATCAAGAATCACGATACCTTTACAAGACTGGAATTAGTAAGCTGAGACAGAGAAAGATTTGCAAATTTCTGACAACTAATACAAAACCATAACATATATCCCTTAAGGTAGGTTTACACATACGTTCTCCTCCCCTCTGGGAGCCAATTCTTCCTGTGCAAACTCCAAAGCCTCCTCCACTCTCCCACTACGAATGAGTTCAATAAGCCTTTGTTGTTGAAGATGGAAATACAGTTGTGGGTTGGTGTCCAAAATCTGATCACAATACAAGCACTTTAAATTTAAAACTGTAATAGGCGTACTGACGAGTGATTAAAATGAAGACAATAATGTGACAATACAAACAATAGAATGATTCGCGAGAGGACAACTTTAACAACGCCTCGTTGAATTGCCATACCATAATTAGCCTGATACATACTAACATTAAGGACACAAAGCTAATTTCTTGACACCCACATTTGAATTGGTGTTGACCATAAACTTACAAAGGACACATTTATTATAAAAGTTAGACTCCAAATTTCTTACCAGTTGACAAAAAAAAAAGTGAACAACTGGCAACGCGCAACCAAATCAGGAAATATTTGTGAATTAAAAAATGCTGGCTATTTTTGTACATGTGAAATAAAAAGTAAATGAATAATGTCATTATCCGACTCCCATAAAAATAAGTCTATTCAAACAAAATGTATCGACAATTAATGACCCTCTTGATCATGTGTCCATAGCAAGAGTGCCCAGAATGGTATAAAAAACATCTATTGTTATACGCATGGATAATACTTGTAGTTACATTTGCTCATTTATACACTGCAAGTTCCATACCTCAGGATTTAAATCGTTAACTTTGTCAATTGCATCTTCAACGTTTCCACACTGTACGGCTTTTCGAACCGCCATACGTTCCGTGATAGTACCAAGGTCAATTTCCGCTGCAAAGGAAAAAAAAAAAAACAAAATCAAACATCAGCATTGTAATATAAAATAAAACTCCTGTTTATATCGCCATCAGCAGCCCTCTTTAACTGGTTGCAACGTTATAAAAGGTGTTACCAACCATCCAGACAATATTAACCCACACCATTAAGTTTTGTTCTCTCACATCGGGTGAGTTCTACACCATTCAAGGTTTGGAGCAATTTAAACCCAATTCACGGATTAAGTTATGTTATTCTAAAATAACTTTTACAACAGATCGACTGGCATTAGTGTAAGTCATATTAAAGCGGTTCATTGCAAAAGATACGAAAGGAAATCTCTGTCACTGGTATCCTGTGCCTGATTACAAACCATAAATGAAAAAAAACCGAGCTATAAAGACCCTACAATTCAAAGTCAAAATGAAAACTTTACATAGCTCAACATTGCCGCATGAACGAGTTACCATTGTACAATGAACAAATAACATTGAAAATTTGAAAAAATCGTGTAAGAGCTCCATATGATTGACCGAGTGATATTCCTCGACCACAAGGTTAGACATGTCACCACCGAATAAAACTTTATAAATAAAATGCCGGATAATACTTGGCTTTCACAGCACAAAAACACTCAACTGATTGAACCATAAAGCATACATTAAAAGGACTTAATTTTGGTGCTCTTATTTCTGTGCCAGTCAAAATTTGACTGATGTAGCAATCCACTACACTGAACTGTTGTTTACGTTAATAATACTGATTCAGTTAATAATACTAAATGGTATTTTCTTAAACCCTGATTCTATCAGCGATTAAGAATCATTCACGTCTTTCGTAACTACAATAGAATCATTAACGCTAAAACAGTCCCAACCCTAGATTATTTCTTTACTCTAATAGCGATTCACAATGTACACCGTATATCGTTATTAATGTTAATGACACTATATCGGTGCCCCTAAATTTTACCCCTTGCACCTGAAATAGAATCAACGGCACTAACTATTTTTTTTCTTGCAATAATAACTTAAACGGTTCAAAATTAACCGAGTCATTTGTAACTGAATTAGAATTAATAACAGTAATACAGACCCCACGCTAGTATTCCTCCACTCTTGTAGCAATTCCAGTGTAGCTTGCACAAATATACGTAAAATGGAAAAAAAATGAAAATAGGAAAAATAGAAAATAGTAAAAATAGAAAATGCATCTGGAGGGGTTCATATACTATTACAAAAATCCCTGAGAATAGAAACAACGGCTATGAAACAAGTAATAACCAACAAAGTAAATATTATGGGCGGCATATTCTAGTGGAGGATGTCAACCAGCCGCCATATTCAAAACGATGCCGAATAGAGTCCCAGAAGTTTAGATGAAAACATATAATTCTATTAGCACCTGTCTTCTGTTGAATTGAAATAATACGAGTAACTCCGATTTTATTAACTCGTGTTAAGATTTACAAATCCTTCACCAAGATAGCCGTCCAATATCTTAGGGAGAGAGAACAAGAGAAAGCGCACGATTATCTTAATATACAAAAGTAGATTTGAAGACCCTGAGATAAGCCGTAGCAAAACTTATACCGCCGACCAACTGTAGGAGGTG